>CAKALY010026431.1:0-47181 GCA_916701095.1 Sebastes oblongus
TAAATAATCACTAATGCTCCATTACTTTGACATTTTGGGGATCCTCTTGTTTGCTGTTTTACCAGGAGTTATAGAGCAATGTATTTCTGTAAGTCAACCAGGACGTTGACTACGACTTGCCCCAAACTGCATGTGATTATCAGAAAGTGGACATGTCTGTAAAGGGGAGCCTCGTTGGTACCCATAGAATCCATTTTCATTCACATATCTTCAGGTCAGAGGTCAAGGAACCCCTTTGAATACGGTCAGTACAGTTTTTTCTCGCCGAAGTTTGGCGTGAGTTTGGAGCGTTATTTAGGCTCCTTCACGACAAGTTAGTATGACATGGTTGGTACCAATGGATTCCTTAGGTTTTCTAATATAGTTTCATATGATACCAGTATCTTCTCTCTAGCTTTAAAAGCTTTAAAACTGAGCTCAGAACAACGTCTGGAAGATCGATTCTGTTAATGTAATAAAGAAATTAGTGGCGTTAAAACGCATTATCGTGTTAACTTTGACAGCACTACCAAAAACTCACTCAAAAAAGCTATTGACTTTGAGATTTGGGAACCGAAAGTGTTAAAATGCTAACCCATTTCCACGTTTCAGGACTCATTCCTGCACCACCCTATATGATAAAAGACTCGTCCGGTCCTGGACCTGTTACTGTAGCTTGGTGCAGGGGGTGGTGGTGCGGGGAGACTACTAGCTTCTACCAAAAGTGGAGGAAAACACAACAAGTTGTGTTATTTACATTTTACTTTTTAGTTAGCCACTTGTGAGCCTATATTCATATTTTGTTCATGGTTAGAGGGGGTATGGACCAACTGTAGATGGTCAATAAATGCCTCCAAACTGTGAGCTGGCTGCTTGTTGAACCACAATGTCTTCCCGATTTCTACATGTGTATGATACATTTGTGATGTGTGTGGCAGCACTGGTGTTGTTGGGAGGCGACTTTGATAGAACTGATCACATTTGTCAAGTAACTGGCCCATACAGCTAGGGCAGACAAACAAGAAACAAGGAAGAGTGAGTGGGCAATGAAAGAAGAGACAGAGGGAGAGACGGCAAAAAAAAAGCAGAGGAAGTGGAGAAAAAAACTGGAAAAGGAAACAGAGGAAGTAAGAAAAAAGAGATGGAGACAGTTCTCACAGCAATAGAACAGTGTGCACTCACTCCTGACAGTTCCCACTTAAATCACATGGAGCACACGGTGATATGAATCCCAGTCTGACACACGAACAGAAGGACATGTCCATGCATGTTCAAACACATGTACTACATACACGCACACAGACACATTTAGCAGTGTAGTTTGTGTGATCTGCGGTAGCCATAGAGACCACGGGCTTGTGACCAGAGGGTCTCTCATTCAAATCCTCGCCTTTCCTACAGGGATGAAAGTGCTCTGCCCACCTGCAGCACTGTGGCTTTGTAAGGCTCTTAAATTCCAACAGCTTGAGCGGAAGCTGCTCAGCGGCAGCAATGTGTCTGCACGCATGTGTGCTGCCCACGCTATTAAAATTAAAATGCAGTCTTAAAACACTACGGAACAAGGAGATGTATTTTGCAATTCTGGGTCCATGTTTGGTGATGTGGTTGTGGGTATGCCTTCCCATTTTTGATAGAACAGGTAGCCATGTGGTGGAAATCGTGTCCGTGTAACAGGATTCAGTTTGGCACTTGGTGGTGGACAGTGTGGTTCAATACCAGACAAGACTCAGTCAAAACCGAGTATATGGCTGGACCGTGTGGTCAGTCTGTGAATTTATGGCTTAACTGTTATACAAATAGTCAGTGGTCATGTCTATAATGTTAAATCCAGCGGTACATGTCCACCAGATCCGGCGAGGACACTAGGGGATGAGCTGCTCTTCAAGAGGTGAGGTACCTTATCGTTTAATGCACGTGATTGTTCCCTGGTTTTCTGCTTGCCGTTTCAAACAGGAAACAACTTAGCGGCCTGCTCGTAAACCTTCCGTTATTCCGTCCAAACAATCCAACAAAATGTACTTCTGAAAACATTTTAAGTAAGAAATAGACCATGCCACTGCTGAATTTCGTTTCATTTTTAGAACTACATCTAGGTCCAAGTTTGTTGAGCCGAACGCGTCACGCTGGACCGGCTCATTTGCATAAAGGACCGTTCCTCGCCTTTTCATTTTTGAAAGAGCAACAGTCAATGAGGAAATTCACTCAATCACTCACTCTTTTGCATTTATAGGGCTGGCCCTCTGCGGTCTACAGCCAAAAACTGAAAGATGTGAGATTTGACTCACTTGTAGTTACTATAGCCTACCATCTTGAGTGATTGTTGATTCCAGTAAGGGCCTTTTCATTCTGCCTTCTTCCCTTGTTGCCCAATACCTGAAGTGTACCGAAAAAGAACAATCATATGTTTAAGTGACGATATAAAACCGCCATTACCACCAGAAACGGATTACCCAAAGTAGTTTGACCAAAATGACCTGACTAAGTCAATGACATTTAAGGTCCATCTGAAGAATTACATGCTCCTCTGTGGATGTTGTGCAACCCTTGGAAAAATCTGTCAAACAGACAAACATGGACACACACACACACACACACACACACACACACACACACTGACTCATCTGAGCACCTACTCAGACACGGAGAAAAAAGCCGGTCTGCGGCTGAGCTTCAAGGCAGCCAGGCACGCGGCTGTTTAGCCTCGAGTGCCCATTCTAAACACCATCAACACTGTTAGCCGACAACCTTGATGAACCTAAATGAGTGTGTGTGTACATCTACTTCCAAAAGAGGAAGCAGCTCTGCTCCAGTTCCAAATAAATTGCATTTCAAGTAGTTTCCCTTAGTATACTAAAAGACGTTGGGCCACACACCGTCAGCCTTCAGCCTTTCTCTTTAATGCTTGCATGGTTAATAGGAGCACCTTGTGGTGCCAAACATATTTTAGAGCAATCTCACAATAGACTAACAATGTTTCACATCACACACCAGCAGCAAAGGTTTGTTATGATCAAGATCATTTTGATTTGCTGCCTCCTCTTTTGTTGTTATCGCCCTGTATCTGAGCTGAATGCCGAGTCTGAGACACTCATCACAGCACATCACAGCGTGATGCAACACTCCCACTCCCCTCTATTTCTTTCCTGCTTTCCCCCCTTCCATACCCCGAACTCACACTTCAACACCCACACCTCTGCAAGCAACGAGCTGTTAGCAGAAAGAAACATTTATCGGTCCGTCTTTGAGATTTGTCTGCAAGAGCCACAGAATATACAGTATATCTACTGTATATACAGCAGCATCCTCCTCCTCTCCCATCCTGACTTAACTGTCTGTGTGCCCTGCAGTGGAATGTCTCCAGGGTGTTAAGGTCCATGCAGGGAGTTACTCCCACAGCAGTGCTGCGCAGCGAGCTGTCACAGGCTCAGCAAACAGGAGGCACAGAGGCTAAACGCCTGTTCCTGCCAAGGGAACAAGGAAACAGAGGAGAAAAGCGATGGACGGGAGCAAACGGCACATCACTGCCTCCATTTAAATTCCAGGAAAAGATGAATTTTTTTACAACCCTTTGCTTTAAGAAGTGCTGAAAATGTAGCCTTGCATTACTGCATCTGTCGTAATACTGCACAGATCCATTGCAAAGCTCCAGCTTCATTGCACTTATCAAGACAGTGTAAGTGTTGTCTTTCTTGGCTGGTGTATTAGTTCACAACTATCCCTGTAAATTCAGACAAGACAAATCATTCCTATTCATTTTTTTTTTGCTAGAGCCAAAAGAGCAATATTATTTCAGCTTGGTAAAAAAAAATAATAACTGGGACTCCCACAACACTCAGCATGTGTAATTGCAGCCGCACCGCATTTCCAATATGTGTCACAGCCGTGTGCAGACTGCTCGTGCTTTACCAGAAACAGTGCAAAATGTTAGTTTGGGTTTAACAATGCCACAGAATTGTCACTGTAAGTAACAGCTCTATAATGAAGATGCTGTATTTACAGTAATGTGTAATCCCTCCATGATTAGGAGGGGTCTTGCTGCTGTGAATCGAGCGACACCCAGTGGCCACCTGTAAAACTCTCTGCCCCACCAAAGCTTCACAGGGAGCTGTTCATTTTTACAACTGTGTACCTGACGGCCCAATGCCAGTTTGCAATCCCATCTGTCAAGACAGAATGATAGTTAAAAGATGCATAAATTTATAAGAGGGATTAGTTTCAAAGTCTGATCATCCCAGCGCCAGTCCTTGCAAACCGCCTGTGTCCTCGTGTGTCCATGATTTAGTCATCTGCTGGAATCCTTTTTGCTCATTCCTCCGTTTGCCAGCTTTTTTCATCACTACCCCTCTGACGCAACAACGCAGCATCCACCTCGTCAGTTATTACCATCAGAAGTAACACATGAATTGAAATCGATGCAGTCGAATTCCTCGCTTTGATCTATTATTTCTAACCTTAAGTCGAGCTCACATTACTTAAGATCATTTATGCATGTTGCGTGTGAGGAGAATCATAACTTACAAGTAGTATGTAAGATCAGGCTGCCAGACTTTTTGTATCTGTAAATGTATACGACCTTGGAATAACAGTTTCACAGCTGCTCAAACAGAGGGGAAACAAACACAGTTTAGTGCATCATTTCTATTTTAAGTTGATACTAAGAGTCTAATAAAAGTTTATGTTTAATAATTTCACATTACAAAAGACAGTTTCTAAGCTAAAGTCTGTGTGCAAGTACAGTAAGAGAAACTTGCTTTATAGCAAACAACATGTCACATTTGTGCCTTAAATCTACTTTCAGGGATATTAAAATTGCAGCAGTTTCTCTTTGCAGAGAACTTGTCCTAGTTTCACATCTGTAACCTTCATTTTGTTGTTGTTTAAAGCTGCAGTGGGAAGAATTGGAGGAAATATGATTAAAAAAGTGATTTTTATAAAATGGTCAATATATCCTGATAGTAGTGCATGAGACATGTAATCTGAAAAAAAAATCATGTGCCTCTGTGTCCTCTGGTGGACATCTGCAAGATTTCACAGACCGGAGGAGAACAACCAATCAGAGCCGAGCTGGAGACTTGCAGCAATGTTGAGATCAGTTGAGGAAATACCAAGCACCGCCCACCAGCCGGAGCAAACTTTCTCATTTTACAGCTAAACAGTACACTACAAGATGTTTCTGAAAACATTTGTGGTGAGAAATTAACAGTAACAGAATATTGATTCATATTTGATCAGTGCTGCCTAGTTTGACCATTTGATTGGAGTTCAGAAGTGATCGACAGCTGCCTCTGTTGAATGAACAGCCAATAGGAACACTCTCTCTCTGAAATTACCTGTGATTGGCCAAAGTCTCCCGTCACAGGCTAAATTTTTTTAAAGCCTGAAAACAGAGCCATGAGGAGGAGGAGAAGTCTAGTTTTCTCTCAGAACACTTGAATTACAATATGCTGAAAGGTTATTATGGAATTTTCCCAATGATGCCAAAAATGTTCTGCCTATCCACCTTAATTGTCATCACTGAGGTCTTGATATGGGTGAAACAGAACTTTCAGAAATCTTGGAGTTGCATATTTGTCTTTGTGATGTCTTTGAGATTTTATTTTCTAACATTGTGAATCTTGTAGCCGAACTCTACACTGTATCATTACATTTCCAAAAGACAGAAGTAAGGTCAAAACAATCGCTGACATTACTGTTGGACAATAAAAACACTAAATCATTCAAGAAATGGGAGCCAAGTGTGTACTCTGGAAACAATTTCATTGTGCATGTATCAATGATCCTTCCAATATTGTTTAGGTTATGTATTGAATACACAAGTCATTCTTTAAACAAAAAGAAATAAAAGTACCTCTTGTTTAGGTTTCTCTTGTGTACCGAGTGGTGCCTGGAGCACAGCTGTTATGCCTCAGCATAGTGCTTATACCTTTGAGACTGTTTGGTATTCTAATATCTTTTTGCTATCAATATATTTCAATAAATTAATATAATACCGCAGTTAAAAGTGTATTGTAAATATTTGCCTTCACACGTCTCCTCCTTTTATTAGGTTATCCCACTTTGCTTCCACTTTCCATTCCATTTTCCATCTAGATTGATTTTTGCGTAAAAAAACGTGACCTTTTTCGCTTTTGTCAATTTGCAGCAACTTAAACTTTTTTTCAGCTCTTTCTTTCTTTCTGTCTATTTTTCTTCTCTCTGCATGCTTTTATCTCTTGCCCTGCCATGCAGTACATTTTATTTTTTGGTATAACTGTTATCCAGAGTGCAACATGCAAAAAATAAATGTATTTTTGCCGATCCACAAAAAAATCAAAGAGTGAGAAAATTACAGCCCGACAGTATTGTGGGTTGTTGAATTCGTTGCGATATCTCATAATCCTTTCTCTGCAGAGCAATGTACAGGTTTTTCTGTCATCTTTGACTTGCAATGATAGAGTGAAATAAATCTTCTTTATTTCTGTATTTTTCCTTCTTTACATTTCTGTCTTTTGCATCCCCCCTCCCTCTCTGACCTTCCAACCGTGGAGAAACCTAGAAGCCATACCTCCTCTCAGGCGCAGTGGAAGCCATCTGACATGCTCCATTACGTTGTGCTTGTTCCAATTAAAGCTGACACCATTTGCTGTCAAGAGCATGGCGATACCCTGCAGAAAGGTAACCCACCCCTGCCCAGGGGGTTTAAGTGTTTCTGGATGTATATTATGTTGTTACAAGAAGATCTATACTGTCAGATGGCGATCCAAAGGTTGGACTTCCAAAGCTCTCCCTGTGGGAAAATGTGTGCTTAGTGTTCACAAATGAAGTTTTAGACCAAAATGAGATATTCATGATTTTAAAGCTGCTTTAAATGAATTGCCACGTTAAAAAGCTGTGGCAAAATGGTGGTACGTTTGCATGCTGAACTGTTTTATTGAAATGAAGTACAAGAATTTCATCCCAAACTCTGTCAACATAAGAACCATTACAGTGAACTGACTTCTCAATCTGGAATGGCCAGTAGCACTTGCTTTGATCCCTCACTGGCTTCCCAGTCATAAGATGATGTGCAGTGGCACTTAGAGGGAACTGCATAGACGTTTTAGCTGTTTTTATCCAATACAAAGCATGGGACATATCTGCCCTTGATACTACTTACAGTATGTAATCATCGTGATTAATAAGTCAACTCCTGACGTTACTGCGCTGCTTTACTGAATTCACGCTGCAAACAAATTGTTGGAAGATGAATATTTCAACTACGGCTGTCAATCGATTCAAATATTTAATCTCGATTAATCACATGATTGTCCATTATTAATTGCGATTAATCGCAAATTAATCACACATTTTGTATCTGTTCAAAAAGTGATTTCTCAAGTATTTAATACTCTTATCAACATGGGATAAGGCAAATATGCTTGCTTTATGCAAATAAAGTTTTTCCTCGCCAAAGTTTAGCGTAACTTTGGATCATTATTTAACCTCTTTCACAACAAGCTAGTATGACATGGTTGGTACCAATGGATTCCTTAGGTTTTTATAGTTTCATATGATACCAGGATTTTCACTTCTCTAAAACTGAGCCCACTCGATAACAATAATGTTAGTGGCGTTAAAACAAATTTGCGTTAACGTGTTATTATTGCATTAACTTTGACTTGTTTGAACAGCAGCTCAAGAAAATTCATCACTTTGACTTTTTTTTCATCATGTGGGGGACCACTAAAGTTGAGGCCTCAAACAGAAGACTGACCAAAGCCCCCCGAGGCAAATTTGTGATTTGTGATTTTTGGCTATACAAATAAAATTGACTTGACTTGACCAATAATCAATTTAACTGTCAAAGGTATGAGCAAAAGTTCATCAGCAGCCTTTTCCTTCGGATAAAAATACAAAAAAGCACAGTCAGCAGGCTAGTCTCAGCCTCGGTGTCCCATCTGAGCCCTTAACATTTAGATAAACAGCAAACCGAATGTAAACGTATTGTACTTTGCAAGCATGTCATCGTACCCGTATCAACTTCTAGACTTTCTCTGCATTTTGCGATGCTACTTTTAGAAAATGTATCCATCATGACTGTTTACATAATTTGTTTTGACTGGAACTTTTCTCTGAACGTCTCATCAAGCAGAGTAATGTTAATGTACAGAATCAGGGGACAGTAGAGCCCCCACAAAAACTATCTGTTGGGCACTCAAAGCAATGAGGCTGAGAGAAAGTTAATCAGAAGGCCCCTCCTTTGATGAAATGACCCCAAGTAAAGTTGTGGAGAAGCTCAATATGTTTCTTCCGCAGCGGGCTGCAGTCCACCGACCACCCAGAACCAATCTGAGGCTTATGACGGCGGCAGGGGAGAAGATACATTAGGCCCCCCTCCAGTGGGTAATGAATGGAACTAATAGGAATAGGCAATCCTGGTCCACACCACTAATATATGTAGAAAAATACTAAATGCAGCCTCCGTTGTTTGTTCCTAAAGCACACTTTGATACCAGTTTTGAACGCCACTTTCTAGCTTCAAAATGTTTAAACGTTTATAAGCATCTATGTTACTGAATGTGTAAATAAGTGTTTATATCATAATACATAGCAAGCTACAAAGAATAAATAAGAATGTATTTAGCAACACTACCATTGTTGTTCCAAGGATGACAGTATCGTTTGGTCCACTAAGTCTTACAACTATTACATGGATTGGGAGGAAATTTGGTTTAGACATTCAGAAATTGTTTAACTTTGGTAATCTTAACTTTCCATCTAGCATCATCATCAGGTCACTTTAATTTCACTTTAATTTATCCAATACTTTTGATGATTTATGACTTAATACTTGCAAAACTAATGACATCCCCATCAGCCGCAGCTGTACTTTACGTTTAGTTATTACAGTATCATTGTTGTGGTGTCTGCACTTCCCAGAAAATCTTGTTTCATTCTAACAGTGTAGGAGTCACTGTGATGTTCTTTGTCTGGTCAGTCATGGAGGCTGTTTTTTCAAGATGAAAATATTTAAGAAAATATTTTAAGAAAACAGTCGTAAAATATACCACTTTATGTGCACTGGATGATTTTTCTTGGGCAGCAAATTAACAGCTTGTGACCCTAAATCATGACCAGCCAGGTTGAAGAAAGACAGGAGCAAAATGGACATTTATATACTTGCACATGTAAAGTACTATGTCTTTATTCAGCTCTGCCTGTGTGTTATAAGACGCTGGTTTAGTCTAACATGTCGGCACTGCAACAGGATTTTTTTTTTTATTCCTGAATTTGATTATTTAGACAACAACATTTATTTAACACCATCTACAATTAATTATGCATGTTGATTCGCTATTAAAAAAACATACACTCTCATCATCATTACATTTCCATTATGGTGTGCGGTATGTGTCTCCAACTTCAAGCTACAGCCATTTGCTGGACAGTTTAATCCAAAAGAACCATGAGAGCATACTTCTTAACAAGTTTCTACCTATTGGGTTACAAAGGCCATGGTATCACATGGGATTTGGATAGATCATGGAAACATTTTTTTTAGTAAAATCATTGGAATAGACACATCAGATATCCTTCCAATAGGTAGTTAATCTCACACTGCTCAGGGATTCGCTTCTGAAGCCGATTCCAACTCCTAGAAGGGGGGTTGGGAATGTGGGTGTTTAAGATTAATACCCAACAGTGATCAATAAACTATCACATTACTATAATCCAATGGAGCCCATGGGACTGGACATGACTGCAACAACTGAGGAATAAAGACCCCTTTGAGTGATTCAATCAACTATTGGCTCCTAAATCATTATATTTAATCTTTAAACTGAATGTGATATTTTCATAATTTAGTACTCTTTATGAATTAATTGACATAAAATTAATCCTACTGAAGTATTCTACCATATTTCATAACATAAATTAAACTTTAAATGATTTTATTTACCCTGACACATTGATGAATTCCACTGGAAACCTTTTTCCACCTTGTGCAACAATTCAAAACAATTCATTATTTGTGTAGATGAATATTTCCTCCAATGTGCAGTGTAAAACTCAGTTGCGTAATATACCGGCTCACTTCTGAGGCATTTCTTCTCCTTGGGCTTTGGCTGCATGTCAGAGTGATGTAACAGATCTGTATGTGCAGGCAATTGAATATCCACTATTTATGAACGCTCTTAAAAGGGAATGTAGAAGTGTCATTGACCATTTGCATGGATATTTTGATAGTTAGTCCGACTGAGCTTTTGACAGATGTATCCAAAGAGCTCTTATAAGAACAAAGTGCATGAACACAGATAAAACAGAAGAAAACAATAAGATAAACAACAAGACATTGACTCAAAGTCAGATCTATTATACAGTAGCTGTTCTGTTTCACAAGGGATTTTTTTGACCAATGCAACAGATAGCTGCTAAATGCTTAACGTTGAATACAATTTAAAATATGAAATATATGAAAGTTTGGATGTATGCTTCGGGTCGATGTAGGGCCAGTCCATCCACACTCATGGCTATACTATCATATAGGGGAAATGTATTTATTTATTAATAGGGCTGTCAAAGTTAATGCGTTATCCCAAATTTGTTATGACACCACTATTTCTTAAACACATTAACGCAACTTGGGATTTTTTAGGCTGCAGCGAGCTCGGTTTTAAAGTTTGATTGAAGATACTGGCAGCATATGAAACTAGAAAACCTAAGGAATCCATTGGTACCAACCATCATACTAGCTTGTCGCGAAGGAGGCTAAATAACACTCCAAATTTACGCTAAATTTTGGCGAGGAAAAACTGGCAAGGCCATTTTCAAAGGTGACCTCTGACCTCAAGATATGTGAATGAAAATGGGTTCTATGGGTACCCACGAGTCTCCCCTTTACAGACATGCCCACTTTATGATAATCACATGCAGTTTTGAGCAAGTCATAGTCAAGTCAGCACACTGACACACTGACAGCTGTTGTTGCCTGTTGGGCTGCAGTTTGCCATGTTATAATTTGAGCATATTTGTTATGCTAAATGCAGTACCTGTGAGGGTTTCTGGACAATATTTGTCATTGTTTTGTGTTGTTAGTTGATTTACAATAATACATTTATAAATAAATTTGCATAAAGAAAGTATATTTGTGTATTCCCAGGTTGATAAGAGTATTAAATACTTGACAAATCTCACTTTAAACATTTTGAAAAGATAAAAAATTTGCGATTAATTTGCGATTAATCACGATTAACTATGGACAATCATGGGATCAATCACGATTAAATATTTGAATTGATTTACAGCTCTATTTATTATCGATCATGTGAGCTATTGATAGTCTACTCAAGGCGAGACTTAGTATCAGTTCTCTAGTATCAAAACTTTAAAATGGATGACACAAAATCCCTTCAACAGATGCTTAAAGCTCTGGCTTTAAAAATGTACTCCACTTTAATCTTATAAACATTTTGGAATAAAAACTCCATCAAGACCCCGCCAACGCAGCCACCCACTACATTATGAAAGCTAAAAACATTTAAAAACCTTATTTCTCGATTCAGAAAATCAAATAAGCAGAATTAGGTCATTACATAGAGGTGCTTTGACAAAATCCAAAATATATCTTGATAGTTTCCCAAATGTACTTCATGTGTAGTGCTGTGCCACTCTGAAACAATGTTTTCTTGCTCTTGCTGAGGTGGCAGAACAGTCGACACTGAACCACAGAAACAAAGACAGTGGGGAAATCAATTTCAATGACTAGGCTCACAAACAAAACCTCATCAGTGGAGAGAATGGCTTTTTACAGCCTCTGCAAATTGTAAGCTTTTATAAATTTTGCAAACAAGAAAAGGGTAATGTTAGTCATAAACATTTAGCTCAGCATAACTGCTATTAGGAAGTGCAGTATGTGTGTATGTGTGTGTGTGTGTGTGTGTGTGTGTAGGTTTGTGTGAGGAAAAACTTTCTGGATCGAATTCACCTTAATGACAGCCTTGTTACATGTTCAATAGCCCAATATATATTAATTAGACCATACTTGCTTTTATTTTGATATTGATATTCACTATATATTGATACATATTTTATAACTGGTAATAGTTGAGCAGCATCTCTGCTGTCTCCTTGACTTACAGTATGTTCATAATTTTATCTTGCTGTTATAAAACCAGATCTTGTGTTGCCTTTTTGAATGTCACCGCAATGCCATGTTCTTGTTACGAAGGAAACTACACTCTCAATGGTCTAAACTGTAGTTACAGTATGTCAGATCCTGTGTAGTGACATTCATGGTCCTCCGCAGGCTTTGCAAGAATTAAAAGACAAAAAAATGATGTTAGCTTTATTTTGTTTGCTGGTCAGTGACATGTGTTTTGTTGGGGAGCAACCGGTCAGCTGAGGATGTCTCGTCTTCCAAGAAAATCCTTCAAAGTAAATTAATGCCCTGGAAAACATGAAAGAGGAGCTCATCAGTAAAACATGGACAGCATCCTTAAGGCCAGCGGCTGAGCTCTGAATAATGCAAGGCCACAGCCTCCATCAAAACCGGCTTTAATTGCGTTTTTACCTCCGTTTTCTTCTGATTTGGTTGCAAGTGAGTTTGCTGAAAAACATCTAGCCTACTCTCAAAATACTTTTGAAATGACTGCGGGGTGAAATCAATCGTCTTCCACTTACGGTGGCGCTGTGTAAGTACACCTGCAGGCATGTGTGAGCCCTTGTGTTTCCACTGTATGTACATTGTGTGCAATCATGTGCCTGGCCAATGGACTATAAAAAGGCCCCATAGCTTCTACCTATCATCAGAATGAAAGGACAGGAAGCTGACAGCTGACAAGATGCCCCCCTTTTTTTTTTATTCACATCACCTTGCACTGCCACAAAGCAATCCCTCGGCTCACTTTCTGCTGACTGGTTACTTCTCTGAGCAGTGGCGGATAGAAAAGGGGAGGAAAAAAAGGGAGAAATCAGTCCTCTGAGAAGTTTATGTCTTTTCTCTACTCCTCTAACTTCCAGACTTCTGCCCTCCGTTTCCTCGCACATGCAGAGTGACTGAGCTTTATAGCAGTGTAATTTGTCTCCGCCACAGCCGATGCCTTTTAAGCAGACAAATGAGTCACGGGAGGTGGCACTTATCATTATATCTATAACCAGGGGAACAACCAACCAAGGGAACAACCATCTACAACCAAGGGAACCTTCAAGTGTTTCCCCATTTCTGCAAAAACTCGCCATAATACCAACCGCAGATGTGACTGAGGCTTGGTGGTCAATTGAGTTGAGGCGCACTAATAGAGTCTGAATAATATAGAGAATAGAATGATAAAATGATAAAATCCTTTGATTTAGCCTCCTTGCTTTATGTTGTAAAGTAAGTACTTTATGTTGTAAAGTAAGTTATTTGGTGCTTAAACATTTAAACTGAGGCCACATAGAATGAATGGTTGATGATAGAATCATGTTTTTTAGCCACGCTAGCAGTGTAGCTCCATGGATGGCAATGCCGGTCCACCACTTTGGTTCGGACTGAAATATTTCAACAACTATGAAATGGATTGCCATTAAATTTTGCACGGACATTCATGGTCCTTATAAAATGAATTCTTCTGACCTTGGTGATCTCCTGACTTTTCCTCTAGCGCCTTCATGGGGTTGACATTTTTGGTGCGCAGTGAAATGTCTCGACAAGTATTGGATGGATCGCCATAACATTTTACACAGGGGATAAATCTTAGTGACTTTGGTTATACCTTGACTTTTTATTTAGCGCCACCAGCAGTGTGGCTAACTACGTTTTCACTTAGCCAGTGAAATAGCTCAACATCTCCCAGATGGATCAGCCCGTTCTCATTACCAGGGCGCCAAATACTGACGCTTTGTCATGGTCGTCGGTGTTCGGTACCGCCGCACAAGAAATCCTTTAGCACCGGTATGAAACGCGCCGGACTTTTCATTAACTATAATGTAAACTCATCCTTGGCAATAGTAAACATTCAGAAAAAGTGCAGTTCGTTTGTGTCCCATGTTCACAACATTCAGTTTCATTTTCACTTTACAAACGTAGTAGTTTCAAGCTCAACCATGTAGATTTTCCCTAAACCTAACTAAGTGGTTTTGTTGCCTAAACCTAAAGTGACACCAAAGCGGCAGTATGTGACGAGTTGGGATGAGAACGTAATATCTGAACATCTATACCAATAGATCTGCATAAAAGCTTGTGCAAACACTATGGTTACTAGATGATAGTCTATCAATGATTGTTGGGATATTTTCCTCTTGCGTCGCATAAAACCCCATTTGCAGTTTTGCGTGAAATGTCCCATCAACTAGATTGATTGCCATGAAATTTGGAATGGACAGTCATGTTCCCCTTAAGGATGAATTGTACTAACTTTGTTGATCACCTAACCTTTCATCTAGTGTAATCACCCAACACAGTCTCACAGCAGTTTGTGAAATAGTCAAGAAATTTTCATGAATTTCCGTTTTTTTTTTTTTTTTTGATGCTCTGCACGACTTTCAAAGGTTTTTCTGTGCTTTTTCCTATGAATGTCCAGCAACACGTGACGTGAATTTCTGCTCCAGTCTTTTCAAAATAAAACTACTTAGTTAGGTTTAGGAATAAATTGACTTGGTTAGGCTTAGGCAATACAACTACTTAGTTAGGTTTCGGTAAGATCGTGTTTTGGGTTTAAATAACACCAGAAGTGCCCGTAACTTAAGTACCGAAATTACTTGATAAATAAATCAACTTTGACTTCTGGTTCCACACGTGACATGAACACCGTTCTCCTGTGTGAAAGTCCTGTGTTTTTCCATACATGGACTTCACAGCTCTTTATACTTCAGTCTACAATTATGTGAATTACAAACAAAATGATTTCATGCTGACCATCACGCCAAAAATGTAAAATTCTTGGTTATGTACACAAATCAATACATTAAATTGCGTGGCTATTTCACCGACTGCTGTGCGACTGGGCTGAATCATCAGGTCAACTTTACCAATACTTCTTTATGACCATACCTGCAAAACTAATGACATTTCCATCACCTTCAGCTTGTCTTAAGTGCTTAATTGCTAATATTATATAAGTATGCTAACACAGAATGAACATGGCAAACATTATACCTGCATAACATCATCATGTAAGCATTGTCATTGTGAACGTGTTAGCATTTTGATTATGGCTGTGCCTGTAAGCTTGCTGTCCTTGCAGCAAATTGATGACACAAGCCTATTCATTTAGTTGTCTAAAATATAAATTGGGAAGAGGGAGCATTCCCACCAGCCAGTAAGGACATCAAGCTTTTAAAAATGAACATATGTCTAATTTGACATTTGAAGCCAAACGATTAACTCTCAAAAAGCACTTAACACTCAAAACAGTAGAGGACTGAGTGAATGTCAAGCGGGGCGTTAGATTAAAAAATCATTCCTGCATCCTTGACAGAGACAGAGCCATAATCCTGCCCTAAGGGATGTCAGTCCTTCAGCAATGCATCTCCGTATACGTTGATGAAAACATTCACAATCATTTCCCTGTGTTTGCCATCGCTCTGCAAACTTGACATCTGAAATTGAGTACAGTGAAAGCAGGGATCAGTATAATGCAAACACTTATGAGGAAAATAATGATCCACACAGTAAAGAGCGATCCCCACTGAGAGGAGAATTACAACTCAGTATCACAAGTACAAGCTGATCGGGCTCTCACTTTTCCACTACATTACAGCTCTCACCTCACAACAGGAGAGACACTTGAAATATGAATTGACTCCAGTGGCGCTCTCTTTATTTAGCCAACAGCAATAATGTCTGAGTAACAGGAGATTTAATAGTTTATTGAGTCTTGCAATCTTCTCATTAAGTGTGACAATGGGACAACTAGCAAGGCAGAGGTAAAAATCAATGAAGCCAAAAATCTGAATAAAAAATTAAATAAGTTCTGGAGTTGTAAAACTGTTTTCACACCAAGACTGTTACTAATAAAATAGGAGGCAAATAAGAATTGTGCTGGGCAATATATCAATATTATATCAATATCGTGAAATGAGACTAGATAGTGTCTTAGATTTTGCATATTCTAATATCGTAATATGGCATAAGTGTTATCTTTTCCTGTTTTTAAAGGCTACATTACAGTAAAGTGATGTAATTTTCTGAACTTTCCAGACTCTTCCAGCTGTTCTACTGTTTGCCTTTACACACTTAGTCATTATATGCACATTACTTATGATTATTTACATTATTGATTTATCAAAAATCTCCTTGCGGAAATATTTTGTGAAAGCACCAATGGTCAACCCCACAATATCGTCACAGTATCAATGTCGAGGTATTAAATCAAAATATTGTGATATTAGATTTTCTCCATTCTCATGCACAGCCCTGATGAGAATGAAAGCAGTAAAAATACACTCAGATATGCATGAATCCAATATTTCAGAAACCATATATTTTATTTATTTATTATAATTGATTTTCATCTCCACCTTTTCAGCAGCACAACGTGGAAAGCCACATTGTGTTTCCCCAAATTACAGCAGTCAAATATCAATCATATTTTTTTGAGGTTAGATTTCTGGAAATGTATTTAACAACATGTGATTTTCTACCAAGAACAGGAAACAAGGAACAAATTCAACCCCTGATGGAAATTAAAAATGCATTTTAAGGAAACAAAGTTTTCCTGAGTCTCAGATCTGGTGAAGAAGCTGGTATGTGTGTGTGTATATTTGTGTGAGTGAATGCATGAGAGCAGATGAGCAACGCATCTTGGCACCTATCAATCAGGGCACTTCCAAGAAATGTGACTCAATCGGGCAGTAGAAAAAAAAATCCTTCCCACAAAACACCTAACAACATTCACACACAACAAGGCATCACAAGAAAACGCTCACGACGCAAAAGCAACCCACCTAACCTGGCTTCGATATCACATTCACAGACACACATACGCAGCAAAGGAAACAAAATAATTATCTGTCGGTTTTGGCAGTGTGTGGCACGAAATGAGTCCAAATAAACTTCACAGCATTTTTCATGAATTGTGCTAATAAGTAGCTAAAGTAAAATGTCATATACAAAAGAGTCATAGAACAAATTCTTCCTTAAATGTGATGATTAATATCGTGTATATCATGGTCTTACCAGTGGGGTAATGTAACTAAGTACATTTACTCAAATACTACATATATATATGTATATATATATATATATATATATATATGCAAATGATTAAAACAAGTACATTAAGATGTATAACTATGCCACCCAGCAGTGTATAAACTAGTTTAAATGAGCTCCACCATTAACAGCTGCAACATTAAAATGATGAACACATCAATGCATTTTGATGCATATTCTGAAATGGGCCGTTCTGCATGACGAGTACTTTTACCTTTGGTATTAAATATATTTTGATGCCAATATTTTTGTACTTTTACTTAAGTGAGATTTGGAATGCAGTGCTGCACTTTAACAGAGTATTGACATTTTTATGGTTAATATATTAAACGCAGGGCTTAAATGTATAGACACCGCTAAAGATGCATGCTCCTTTCTGCCTTACATTTAAAAAATGTACAGTATATCGTCATACTTGCCAACCCTCCTGATTTTCCCGTGAGACTCCCGTTTTTTATTGCCCTATCCTCCCGGGGTCACAATTCTCCCGTATTTCTCCATTTCGTTATCTTAACCTGTTTCTGGCGCTGCACAGCGTGTACACCAAATATCGTTTCCCAGCGGAAGAGAGCAATCTATGCTCACGACACAGCGCAGTTTGAGCTCATGTTTGAGCTCATGTTTGAGCTGCGCTCGTCACAGCATGCAGCGCCTTGAGTTGGGCTTAGCGTGACGCAGTGATAAGCCATCGTGAGGTACAGAGCGCAGTGGTGCCGTTGTTGCGTTGTGTCTGAAAGGACCTTCAGTGAGTGAGAGACGGCGACAGAAATGGAGAGCTAACTGAAAGAATACTCAAACAGGGGCAAAAAAGTATAAAAACAGATGAATATTAGTTTATGCTAGAGTAAATCTATTTTTTTCCAGGTGGACGACCACCACACCCCCTGCTTTGGTTTTGAAATCCTCCCTATTGTTAAAGTCTCAAGGTTGGTAAGTATAATGTATATTGTATGATCACAAGTGAAAACAAATACAAACCTATTTCCCTGCCATGATAATAAGCTTGACCTCTGGAGTCGACCAGCCGCTGTCTCCAGCAGATAAAACATTACCGTTTCCTGTTTGGCTTACAACCATCCTGGAGGGCGTATAGACGCCCCGCTGGTGGAAAATGTGGTGATGATGTAGTGCCGAGGCTGATTATTCACAGTCACACTTCACCGCTCCCCTCGCTAAGTGAGAGCGATCACATCAATAACACATCCTCCTGGTTGTCGATATTCTCCTCTCCTCCAATACTTTGCACCTCATATGAAACCCTGTAAAAGATGTTGGTTTCAACACAAAGGCATTCATGGATTCATTAATCTGCTAGTTAATTAATTCAGAAATGTGCTAAGAAAGACTTTAAATCACAAATTGTAACAACACAAGAGAGAAGCAATCCCTCAAATGAGATTCTGAGTCATTCCTCAAGTCTTCTGAATAGCTCAGACTTTCAGCAATATGTCTATTTTTTTATCTTACTTGATCATTATTTATGTTGTATAGGAAATACTTAAAATAATAGACAAAAACAGCAACTTCAATGTCTTAAAGCTGCATTTTCCAACTGAAAATTATTTTTTGTTGTGTACGCACCTTCAGACAAATATCCAAATTTCATCAAGAGGATGTAGTGAAAAATGTTGGCAAGGACGGCAAAACTATGCATGAATGCAGCTGTTTTTTGTCATTCTACATTGCTTCCAGTTCTCACTAAACTTTCTACATTTCATGCAAAAATAAATTCAGATTTAGCCCATCAGTCTCAGCAGATATACTGATAACTTTACAGCAGCTTTGCATCTCTTAATTGAGTCATGACTCTGCAAATACCATCTGTCAGAAGAACTTTGCATCAGACACAAACTCATTTCTGTTTGAAAGAAGCAAACAAGAGGTCAACACATCTGACATTACATCAAGAACAGTGGCACTCAAAAACACAGGACTTTTGCCCATTAGACTGGTGTTTGTGTCCCATGTGAAACCACAAGTCAAAGTTGATTTATATATCACGTAACTTCCGTACTTAAGTGCCGCACTTCCATAGTTATTTTAACCCAAACCACGATCTTTTCCTAAAGCTAAGTAGTTTTTGTCCCGTAACTTCTGTAGTTAAGTTACGCTGCTTCCTGTGTTATTTTAACCCAAACCGCAATCCTAAGGAAGTAGTTTTATTTTGAAAAGACTGGAGAGGAAATTGACACGTGCGTCACGTGTTGCTGGACATTCGTAGGAAAATGCTACGTTGTTGAAAGTCATGCTGAGCGTCACGAAGAAAAGGGAAATTTTTTCTATTTACACAAATCAAATTGATTGATTGATTGATTGATTGATTGATTGATTGATGGATTGATTAAATTAAAACTGCCATGAGACTGTGTTGGATATGCCTTGCTCAAGGGCAACTTGACAGGAGTTGATGAGAAGAGATTTTCTCAGTCATTCATCCTGCCTTCTTGGGATTCAGTGACTAGAGTCTTTAGTCACACAAATTAAACTTAACTCCCAAAAGAAATCAAGATTTCATTATCCAACACTAAATTATTTCACATGAAAACAAACAGCGTAGATCCTGGTCTGAACCGGGCCCATTGTGGCACCGGAGCACCTACATCAGATCGTCTTCAGCTGCTGTTGTAAACCAGCGTAGCACAAACGATGCCCTTAGTTCTAAGATGTTGTTAGAGGGTAAAAAAAGCTGGTTCCTGCTGCTATGTCGCTCGCAGCAGACAGACACGAGAACAAAACTGTGGTGACACGGACATATTTAGCACCAGGTAAAATTAGGATGATGCTGACATCATGCCACATCAGTGGGGAAAGCCATTAATGGTGTTTGCTTGTTATATGTCTCTGTGTTTCTCGTCCTGCGGGCATGTGAGCGTGAGTGTGTGCCCTTTTCTTTCTCTCGTAAAATCCGAATGTCTTTCTGTCTTATTGTCCTCACATGGATATAAAGAAAAGGAAAATTGTATGCTGCAAAAACGTTGGAATGTCGATCTCAAAGGACAAAACCAGTGTGAAAGAAGTTGATTGACTCTTAAATTTCCTCAGTTTAACATCACCTCACAATGCTGCTTATTTTTTGTGAAAAACACAAAAACAAAATCATGAGAAAATGACAGATGATATGTTTATGGACATTGTGCTTACAGCTTTATTAAGAAGGTACATTTAGCCTGATATTAGCTTTCTCCTGATAACTTTAATAACTTCATCCAACTGTATTTTTAACAATTCCTGAGTAATATAATTTTCCAAAAATGTATATATCCAGTAACACCAAATTTATGATTTTTCAGACTTTGTAAATGATAAAAAAGTGAACTGTGGTATGGGAAAATTTCCCATGAAAGACTATTTCAACAGGAGTATGTGACAGTGAATGTGAACATAAAACGGGTGGTGGTTCCTGGTCAGGAAAAGGAGTATGCTGTCACATGACGAAGTGGTTTCCAACCCCTGGGTTGCAGATGAATACTGGGCCGCATTTGCTTCCAGGCCCAACATGTTCTCACTCCCAACTCGTCGAATACTGCAACCTGGTCAGTGGCCCTATATGCTTCAAATGACACCCTAGGTACCCCTCTAGCGTCAGTTTTTTGACTCAGGGACAGCATGTCAAGTTTTTGCACAGTACATGCATAGCATCATTTCAAAATAAACTTCCGTGTTCACAGGAAAAATACAGTTTCTGCACGTTATGCAGACGGTCTCTTTTCAAAATAAACATCCAATGTAGGTTTACGTAGCTTTAGGTTTACTTAGGCTACTTTGTTAGGTTTAGGAAAAGATTGTGGTTTGGGTTAAAATTAGTAAGTTTGTTACGTAAAATAACTACGGTTGTTATGCAACTGGCCTCAGTGAAGTCCGGAAGTTACGTAACAAAACTAAGGTAAAATAACTCAACGTTGACTTGGTTTCATACGGAACACAAACAGCAATCTCCTCCCACACTAATTGGACTTTCTAGCTATTCAAAGTACATCAGTTGCTCTGACCATGTAATGATGCGGATGGGTTTATGTTGGAGCTATAAATCCTGATGATGTCAGACGCACCGGGGGGCGCTGACCAAGCTGCAGTACTTGATGTGTTGGGAGTGACTGGGCCACAAGGAAACAACATGATTTGGCTAAAAAGCTGAATAACAACTGTTTGCCAACTGATGTATTGGCTAGCTTAAATAACTTTACAGGCTATTTTTGTGGTGACAACCTAAAAGGAACCTCTGTTGATTTTACACATTGAAGTCTGTTTGAGGTAGGCTACGTGAAATCTGATGAATTGCTCCAAGTGATGCATCAGTGTCGGTTGGGTCTACAGACTACAAGATTAAAAATGAAAAAAAAATCGGGGGTGTGGAGTTTTGAAAGAAGTGAGTTTAGCCCATTCCTCATCTCTGTTTGAGGCTAGCGGCTCAAGGTTACATTAGTACCAGCATAATACAGCCGAATCTCTCACCAAACCGATGGTTTGTGGGTAATATAGGTGTCAGGTTTTTAAAAGAAGATAAATGTGAAAAGACTGGTTCTACTGCATCAATTTTGATCTTTTTTTTAATTTTAAAAAGTCGTGTCAATACTGTAATGCCAAATCGGTGGAGTACTCTTTTAAAATTGCTTTGTCTGAGCTGCATCTTTCTTCTTCACACCCACAACAAAAGAGTTTCAACAAAAGTAGGCCATCAATATGTGAGGACATCATTCTATTAACACCCACTTAGGCAGAGAGTTTGAGTTTGATCTCTGGAGGTAGGGGAGATAAAAGGCATGAGGTGTGTTTTGGCAGGTATAGAGTTAAACTTAAATTATAAGACACCCCATCACACAGGCCAAAATGGCTCCTGCTCCCCTCCACTTCATTTATAAACCAGTTCCCACACTACATAACACACTTCATACAAAATTGCTGCTCACCTGCAGTTGCCAGCTGACCTGCGACACTCGCAGTTTGAGAGTGACAGCAGCTGGCAGCACCTGCACAGATAGGTCAAGTCCAGTTCAGCAGTGACACAGTACATTACCTCATGTTGTGATGCTGAGTTTAAATTATAATAGAATATTGTTGATTAAGTTATTTGGTATGAAAATAGCAAAGTGTAGAATACTAAGTAAAAAGAGACTGAAATATAAAGATATTTATATTGAAATGCGATCTTCTTCTATTCCATATTTTATGAATTGTTAATTTATAATAATAATAATTGATGTTGTGCATGTTCACCTTGGCTTAAGGCAGCAAAATGGTCAGAGAAAACCTTTTTCTAACTTCAACCCCCAAAACTTTGCTGCCGATGATCTCATTAGTGTCTAGACAACTCGTGGGATAAATTGTCCAGATAAGTCGATCCCCAATGCAGAGCAGAGGCACCATGAAGCATCACCAGACGTTTTAAAAGGCTCCTGTCTCATCCGGGTGAGTGCCTCAACAAATAGGGAGGAGAAGAACGACAGGGGAAAGAGATGGAGGTGAAGACAGAGGTGGCGGAGGAGGGGGAATCAGTCGGGTGGAATGGAAACCCTGTCGAAGGTTAATGAGCAGAAAGATAATGTTTAAGCTCCAAATACGACCCTGTCACTATCTGGGGCCCTGGTGAGAGGTATAACGGAAGGAGTCGGGTGTCAAAGAAAGAGAAGTGTATGAATGTTTGCATGTGTTTGCTGGTGAACACACCCCTGCATGAGTGCTTTTGTGTATGTTATACACAAGTATATACACATTTAATGCACCTGGTTGACTCTATCAGGGATTACTTCAAGCAGCAAGGGTAGAAATTGGAGCAAATATGATTTTAAAAAAGTTGTTTTTATAAAATGGTCACTCTATCTTGACAGTAGTGCATGAGACAGGTAATCTGGAAAAAAAAAAACTTGTACCTCTGTGTCCTCCGGTGTTCCTAATGGCATCTGCAAGATTTCACAGACTGGAAGAAAACAACCAATCAGAGCCGAGCTGGAGCCTGTCCTCTCTGAGCAGCTGTCAATCACTCACGAACTCTGATCAAATGGTCAAACTAGGCAGCGCTGATCAAATATGAATCAATATTCTGTTACTGTAATGCCTATTTCTCGCCTCAAATGTTTTCAGAAACATCTTGTAGTGTACTGTTTAGCTGTAAAATGAGAACGTTTGAGACCCGGCAGCCATGCTGAGATCTGCTGAGAAAATACCAAGCACCGCCCACCAGCCGGAGCAAACGGAATAAACAGCCAATAGGAACGCTCTCTCTCTGAAATGACCTGAGATTGGCTAAAGTCTCCCGTCATGGGCTAGATTTTCTAAAGCCTGAAAACAGAGCCATGAGGAGGTGCAGAAGTCTCCTTGAATTACAATATGCTGAAAGGTTATTATGGCATTTTTGCCCAATTATGCACAAACCTTTCTGCCTACCTTTGCTTTAAAACGATAAAATCGCATCTGCAGGACCTTTTAAAAATCAACATAATACATATTCAGTCTTTATTTTTTATGTTTGCACAATTTCAGGTTTCAATTTGAAGTAAATACACATTTGAGACAGATTTTCACATATCCTGAAAAGCGAAGCAAATCAAATAATGTAAATGACATAAAGCATGTAGTTTCACCAGTACTGTCAGTTTTGTTTTACGTTTTATTACATTTCTGCACTTCCAGTTAGCCGCAGTAAATTCTACCAACAGGCTCAGATTACCAGGCAGCAATAATACAACACGCCTGTCATGTTTTGTATTCACTGCACCTGCCGTAGCAAACACAGTTGGATACCGTGTCCCTAAACATTTACTCTGCTGTTGTCCTTTGTCTTATGCTGCTGATTTGTCATTTCAGAGCTTCCATTAGCTTTGTTCAGTCAGAAATGTCTTTGCAGCTGTTACGCAAATCTCAGTTTGGTTTATCATGTGGATGCAACAGTGAAGACAGAAAAATATGAATAGCTGAAAAAGATTGTTCTGGTATTATAAATCAGTTCATAAATTAATTAATAAGTAATTATTACAATAATTAATAGTGGTGGAGGAAGTATTCAGAATTTTTTCTTGAGTAAAAATAGCAATATTACAATTGAAATTGTAATACAATTAATACAATGTAATGTAATACAATTGTTTCTGGACAATATTTTTCATCGTTTTGTGTTGTTTAATTTTCCAATAATAAATATATACATACCTTTGCATAAAGCAGCATATATGCACACTCCCATGTTGATGTAAAAAATGTGTGATTAATCGTGATAATCAAGGACAATCATGCGATTAATCGCGATTAATTATTTGAATATTTTAAAAATTATTATATATTGGATTATTGGATTACAATTACTGATTTATAAGAAACATTTTCATGTTGTAGCAGGTAGAAGTGGCACAACTACTTTATAAACTGTTTAGTACGATTAATTAGAAAAAAACATATTTTATTAACTTATATGTTTTGTATGTTAAAACGTAATATGAAAAATTATTTGTAACTATAGCTGTAAACTAAATGTAGTGGAGTAAAACATACTATATTTCCCCTAAAATGAAGTGGAGTAGAAGTATAAGGTAGCATAACATTGAAATACTCAAGTAAAGTACAAGTACTTTAAAAATGTACTTCAGTACATTCCACCACAGACAATTAATATAAATAAATCAAAATGCCGGTAATGTTATTGGTAGCCTGAACAACTCTTAATGGACAACTCAATTAGAATTTGACAAACATATTTCTCATGTGTGTTATTTTCATCCCCAGTTTTCACCATGCAGTTTGACCACACATTTTTTTCTTTCCTTTTTTTTCTCTGACTTCTGTCATTATTGGATGAAGCCGACTTCATTTCTTGAGGACATACGGTGTAAATTGATTGTTAATGGAACAGTAATTGCTTCTTGACAGTGAGATTCATTTTGTAATCCATGAACTTCCAACAGCTTCCTCTTCATTTGCTCTTCAGTTTGACTCTGACAGCCTCTCTGGACGCTGGTAAAGAACCTACCTGAACCTCTCCCTTGCGCATTTTCACATTTTCTTTCATGGCAGTCTATTCAACCAGCTGCTTTGTTGGAAACACTAAAATAGATATACCCAAGACAACACAACTCACATGGAATTGCTGAGCAAAACAATGAGACTTGCAAGCCAACAAAGCAGCTGGTTAAGGTTCTTATTGTGTTGCTCAGCAGTTCTGTGTAAATTGTGTTGTCTTGGGTTTTTCTATGTTGTATCCCATTTGTTAGTGTTTTCTTCTCGGAGCTGTTTTGTTAATAGTTTATAGATTATTTACCTTTGCCCTGATTGTTTCTGTTGTTATTTCTCGAAGGCGCAATTAAAGGACCAGTGTGTAACAATTAGATCTATTAGCAAACAGGGAATATAATATTAAAAAGTATGTTTTCTTTAGTGTGTAATCACCTGATAATAAGAATTGTTGTGTTTCCGTTACCTCAGAATGAGCCGTTTATATCTACAAAGGGAGCGGGTCCCCTCTTCACGGAGTCTGCCATGTTGCACTGTCATGTTTCTACAGTAGCCCAGAACGGACAACCCAAACACTGTTAACTTGTCCTGCTTGGATCGGAGTCGATAACGTTACTCGCTCTCGTCGCCGCCGCTCTTGCTTCACCACTCACTTCCCACGGACACACACACTCTACGCACCGGCTCTGCTCCAAATGGCTCTAAAGAGAGCCATAGCTCTCCAACACGCTTAGCACACAAAAAAGGGTTCAGTTGGTTGCAGTGTCCTCACCTCACTGCTAGATACCACCAGATCCTACACACTGGACCTTTAAGGTTTTATTGACCTCCACTTGATGTTCTTCGAAGGTCACATTTTTGTAGTTGTTCATTAATTGTTGTTAGCGATATTAATGATATTAGCTCATCTAGTTCTCTGATATCTGAAATATGAGATCTGATATAATCTGAGATCTGATTTGTTTGCTCTCTCATTTTTTCTTGCGTGCAAATAGGACCTTTGCACGCACCTTTCAGTGAAACATCTTCATTTAAATCCAGTTCAACACCGATTATTGATTAGATAATGAACCCTTCATTCAAAGCAAAGTTTAAAGCCTAGGTGTTTAGCCCCTAATAGAAATACTTAAATTTGGCGCTCTGAAAAAAGATTTTGATCACAACCTTAAAGAATCATTTATTGGACAATAGCAGAAGCATGAGACGCAGCAATTTGGAGTTATTTTTGCCAACCAATATAAGCCATCCGCTGAGCAACAAGCTTCCAACTTCAACACTGATCCTCCAAAGGCTATGAGAGAGAGAGTGAGAGAGAGGTTGAGGCAGACAGTGAGAAACGTGAGGCAGAAAGAAAGCCTGCAGAAGAGGCAAAGCCGAGAGAATTGATCATGTGTTCAGGGGGAGTCGAGGGAAAGGGGGTTGGATATATTGAAACACAACAGAAAATGAGGGGATGGAAAATTGGACAATCAAACGCACACACAAACAGAAAGCAGACGATTTCAGGGGGTTGTACAGACGTCTAATCTATTTAATTTCCCTCATTCTCAGCTGAGGCAGCATACACACACACACACACACACACACACACACACACACACACACACACAGGGAATGACAGCAGGGTACATTATGAATACTGTAATCGAAAGAAACATCTCAGATGGCTTCGGCATGTTAATATTGAATAATCACTCCCTCATTTCTCTGTCTCGCGCACAAAAGCGCACACACACACACTCTTTCTCTGACTCTCAGATTTATTGACGGAATGAAAATCAAGGCTGCTAAAAGAACAAATTAGAGGGTTGGAGAAGGAACACTTCCCCTGCGGGCGAGGGGACTTCAATTACAATGGAGAGCCGTGTTTGGCAAAACATGAAATAAATAAATAAACATAATCATAATTCAAAAAAATATACAATAAAAATTGTCTGGTGGATTTGCCGCTCGCCTCTCCCCAAGAATCAATTTGTCATATTCAGGGACGTACGTATATGAGAAGCAATCTATTTCACACGCTGAAAGAATTACTCATTTCCAATTTTCCTTGTTGACATTTCAGCCGAAGGGGTGGGGGCACTGTTTGTTTGTTTGTGTGTGTGTGTGTGTGTGTGTTTGTGTGTGTGTGTGTGTGTGTGTACAAAGCTGCGGTGAACTTGTCGTCTTCACCTTAAATCCCTCCCTACTTCTGCTTTCATCATCTTTTTTTTTCTTTTTCATTTAGCCCCTCTGAGATACACCACCATACTCTCTCTCGAACACATATTCTCCGTCCACTGTTGTCCACCGCACAGCAATATGTCAGTGAGGTGTGGCTCAAATGTAGACAATGCAAAAGAATAAAAAATGACCAAAGGACTCCAACACCAAAAACAAAAATGTCTACTTAAAACTTCTTGGTATTTATTTAAACAATTTCTGCAGGTGTAAGCACAAGCAATGCCTTTTTGTCTGATGAAGCATACGCAACACACATTCACTCATCCACTTGTATAGATATACAGTATCAATAAATAAAAATAGATAAATAAATACATAAATAAAAACTAAGGCTGTCAAAGTTAACGCATTAATAACGTGGTAACGCAAATTTGTTTTAACGCCACTAATTTCTTTAACGCATTAACGCAATCGATCTTTCAGAGGTTGTAGAAGGCTCAATTTTAAAGCTAGAGTGAAGATACGGGTATCATATGAAACTAGGAAACCTAAGGAATCGTACGAGCTTGTCACCAAGGAGGCTAAATAACCCTCCAAACTGCCATGACCTCATTATGCAGAAATATTCAAATGCACCATGTTAGAATAGGCAAAAATAACACATTTATACTGCATTCAAAAAACAGCATGGTTTTTGCCCAAAACTCGTAAAGTGGGCATCTGTGTAAAGAGGAGGCTCGTGGGTACCCATAGAAACCATTTTCATTCATATATCTTGAGGTCAGAGGTCAAAGGCCCCATTTGAAAATCGCCATGCCAGTTTATCCTTGCCAAAATTTAGCATCCGTTTCAAATACTGTATGTTCTTGCTCTTTTACTCTTCCACTAACACAACTAACAATCATTTAACTGTCATGGCTTTCTCTCTCCTGTTATGTACCTCACATATTTTTCTTCTTCTTCTATACAGTCTGTCTCTCTCTCTCCGTCTCTCTGCTTGGCTGCACCGCCAACTGGGGTCAATTAATCATCAAATACTATTTGCATATTTACAGTGGGGCTAAGCTAAGCTGATTACTGCTAGTCCAATAGCCGCTGATTCAACAGGGCTTATGCTGCGACATAATGTGATGAGGATTTGGGGAAAACGGCTTTAGAGGGATCTGATTGGCTCTCATCCCTGAAAGCCTAAATAACAGAGGAGCGCAACATCAATGACCTTCACAAAACACCTCGCCGTCGTCTAAACCCCCACGACCGCAGAAATTGATTCTGTCCACTCACCTTGTATTCTCTCTGTCTTTTTCTTCTTCTACTTTCCATCAATCTGTGTGTCCATGCCAGGATCATAAAGGAACATACGCTCAGCTTTGGGATATTCATTCAAGTGTTGGTCAACTCTTCAGTCAAGTGATGAGTACGTGGGATACCAAAACCCAGTCATGTAATTTACTGTGGTGTTACGGTCTTCCCAGTGCCACTTGATTCCCATCCAAACTATATTAACTCTAATCAGGTCTGGGGTAGCGCTCAATCTACTGCTGCAGGTCCCAGGTCTGTGTGTCAACCAAACAGTGGACTCCCTATCAGATCTGATAATATGGTGTATTATATATATATATACATATAGTGTATGTATTGCTACTCTTTCCACCACGGCTGCTCATTACAGTAATTGGTGGCGCGCCATGCTGTTGTCGTGTTGGTGTTCGTGTTTACTCTATTTGGGTCTGTTCAGGTCAGCCATACTTTGGATCAAGTCTAATTATCCTCTGGTTTATTTCAGACAAAGCTCAGACTGTCCTCGCTATTAAATTGTGTCTTTGTTTGAAAATGAATTTTTGCGTGCCGGTTTTGGGGAGGTAGCAGCGGGGGTGCCAACAAAGGAGGCTCTGGCAAAACAACGCAGGGTCGTCGTGCAAGCCGCTGCGTTGGCCAATCAAAGCACACATTCCTGGTACCTTACTATCTATAGCAAGAACACTGTATTTCTACTGTGATGCTTTTATCGGGATGGAAGATTCAATAGTTGCTGCCTCTCTGGAGTTGTACAATCCTTTCTGTGAGTTTTACAAACCGTTGTTTTGCCGTCTGATAAACCTTTAAACGTATTACTCTTGTTCTTGGATTATATTTTCACATATTTCACTTATATCGCATTTGATCGCGAGAGATTTTGCGAGATATCCATTATTTTTTTTTACTCAGGGCTCTTGTTTTTCATGAATTGAATCTGTTAGTGGGTGGAACAAAACTGTTAAATTCAACATCACATGTTGTTATGTGTGAGGTCTCATCACATTTCATCTCACATTCTCAACATCTGTTAAGATGTGAGAAATCTTTTAGTGTGAGCCAGCCTTTTAGCCACCTCCCGCACTTAACATCGAAATTAAAAGTAGTCCTTTTTCACAACAAATAACAATATTGTTCAAAACGAAATATGACAAGCTTTTGATAGATTTCTGTTAAATGTGATACAGACATTCATATCTGCAGACAGCGAATCCTAATGACTTTGGTGATCCCTGGCTGTTCATCTTCTAACACGGAGCACATGTTTACATGCTAAACATGCTCATCTAATTACGGTGACATTAACTAACATTAGCATCATGTTACATTTCATGTGTATCTTAATATCATTTGATACAACCATATTTTTACACATTTCATGTCATCAAAGTGACTAATTTTCTTCTTCTGTTTTTTATTATTATTTATTTTTATTTAAATAATTTTAGTCATTCATTTCTATACCTGTGTATGTGTATATATATATATATATATATATGAAAATGAAAAAGCAGTACTCTAGTCGGATTACACCATATGAACCAGATGTTTCTCTTCTCATTTGCCTCTCACCCCAAACCCTTCCTCACCTCTTGTCTTTACTTACCTCTCTACCCGTCAAATCACCTTCTCCTTTTCTGATTTCTCTCACCCTCCTCTACCTCTTCCAGCTTCATAAAATAAGGTGGGGAGAAGGAGGGGATGGGGGTCGGGGGTATTACGCTGGGATTAGGTCTCAGCCGGCTTTAATTCCGCCTCCTGAAATGAGATCCATGCCGTAACCAAAGAGAAGGCAGCTCACAGCCCTCACACACACACACACACACACAATCCAAGAACCTACTGTCCTCTATGTATATCTGTGATTGTGTGTGTGATAGACAACTAGTAGGAGAAGAAACTGGTTTAAATATTATTTTATATCTAGACCTTATATCAGAATATTTCAGTCACTGAATGAACTTTCAGATCATTTTAAATAAACACATTTCACTTGTTTGGCGTTAAAATGATCTATTCTTAACAATCATCACTGGAAGTGGAAACTTGGAGTGACATATTGTCATATTGTCATATTGTCCTGTCACATTCATTTTTAATGTTTTATGGTTTTATTAGGGCTATCAAAGTTAACGTGACAATAAAACGGCGTTAACGTAAATTCGTGTCAACACCACGAATTTCTTCAACGTATTAACGCAACTTGTTATTTTTAGGTTGTAGCGGGCTCAGTTATAAAGCTAGAGTGATGGCATCATATGAAACTAGAAAACCTAATGAATCCATTGGTGCCAACCATGTCGTACTAGCTTGTCGTGAAGGAGACTAAATAACGCTCCAAACTTACACTAAATTTTGGCGAGGAAAAACTGTCATGGCCATTTTCAAAGGGGTCCCTTGACCTCTGACCTCAAGATATGTGAATGAAAATGGGTTCTATGGGTACCCACGAGTCTCCCCTTTATAGACATGCCCACTTCATAGTCAAGTCAGCACACTGACACACTGACAGCTGTTGTTGTCCCATTCTCGTGATATTTCAGGAACGTCTTGAGCTAATTTCATCAAATTCGGCACAAAAGTCCACTCTGACTAAAAGGATCAACTGATTCGATTTTGGTGGTTAAATTCACACCTACGGGCAATTTAGAGTCAACAATTAACCTAACCTGCATGTCTTTGGATTGTGGGAGGAAGCCAGAGAAAACCCCACGCTAACACGGGGAGAACATGCAAACTTTTGTGAATTTGTGAAATGATTTATAATCATTTGCTCATTCTTACAGAATTCACACATAAAAAGCTGACAGTTTATACCCTGGTTTCCCTTAAAATACACCCACACAGACTATATGAGGGACTTACCTGACAATGCTCTGTCTGAGGAATGAGGATGATGGCTTCATGGTTTATGAGTAAAATAGTGTGACACCTTTAAAATCATGCTGCAGTGGAAAGTTAACTTTACTGGAAACAGTAACAGAGATGGAAACATTCAAAATGTAATTGTATTATTTTAAACTGAAAAATACAGAAGAGTATTTATACCTTATTCTAACCATATCCACTGCGTTTTGTGTGTGTGAGAGAGTGAGAGTGAGAGAGAGTGAGAGAGAGTGAGTGAGTGAGTGAGTGAGTGAGTGAGAGAGAGAGAGAGAGAGAGAGAGAGAGAATGTGGAGTTTTACTGCCCCCTAGTGGCAACATATGGACAGAGAGTTGACCAGTTATGAAACGAGGGGCAGCGGTGTGTGTGGTGCGTGCGTGCGTGCGTGCGTGCGTGCGTGTGACAGAGAGTGTGTGTGTGTGTGTGTGTGTGTGTGTGTGTGAGAGAGAGAGAGTGAGTGTGTCTGTGAGAGTGTGTGTGAGTGTGTGAGAGAGAGAAAGAGAGCGATGCAGATTCAGACAGAGGGAGTGTGCTTGACAAGCAGAGTATGAAAACAGGACTGAAAGCAGGCTGGTTTAGAAGAGAGGTAGAAAAACGCAGACAGGCGGGCTCGGTCACACTTGAAACGGTCTCTGCAAACATGGAAATATTCGCTTCGACTCTCATTCACTCGACAAATTCAAGAATGTGTTTCCTTGTGGCAGAAATATATATTGAGTCCATCCAGTTTGAGAGGCAGGGTGAGACTGACCTGTAGTTCAGGAGATATTGATTGATTTCCTCCTTGTTTATATAACTGTGTGGTGAAAGAAAACAAGCAGCAGAGTAAAAGACATGCTGTACATGTATGGTTTTATTTTTGGAATACTCTACCCATGTTAGTCGCTGTCCTGTCTACTCTTTGCCACGGCTTCCAATACATTGTTCCCAACCAGTTGGATGGAGACAGAGCCAAATAAAAATACATAAGCATGAGGAAAACAGGAGAGAAATGACACAGAAGGTGAGTCAGAAAAAGGCAATATTGAGAAGAGACAGAGAAAAAAAGTGAGCCAGAAATGTAAAATGCAATAGGAAAAAAAGCGATAAGTCCATCAAAACAAACCAGCACGTACAAGAAACTGTATATATATTGAAAGAGATGAGCAGAGTGAGGGAGCAGATGGAGGATAATAGCATTTAGACTTTCCATTTAAGGGATTTATACACAGCGGTGTTGATGACCCTTTAACTTTGAGAGGCTGAGCAGCAGATACACACACAGTGCATGACAAAGGTCACAGATGTTCACATCTGCAACACACACATTCATTCATTCCTTTTTTCTGGTTATTTGTGTTTAGGGAAGTCCATTCAAGAATACTATTCACAGGTGTTAATTGAATGAGAGCAGATGCAGGCATTTTTGTCGGGGTTTATGGGAAGGTGAAGTGAGTGTTAAAAAATTCTAAGTGTTGCGATGAGGTGCCAGAAGAGGAGCTGAACTCATCTTTATACAAATTTTAAAGGACTGCAGCAATTACACAGATACAGTAGTGAGTCGTCCACTTGATTGATGAGACTTCATGGAAAATTATGTTCTGCCTGAGACCAACGAGTTAAAACTAGCACGCTACTACCAGTCTAACATGATATGATGCATGTCTACATACACAAAGACATCATTAACATCATGGGAGTTGTGATGCTGCTGCTAGCTGGCTGCAACTGATTGGTGTTTTATAGTGTGGGAAATTGATTTATTGTTATTAATCAATAAAGCACAAAGTAAATGTAAACGGTGCAGAGTAGAAGTAGTAGTTTCAGAGGTTGTAGCAGGTTCAGTTTTAGAGCTTTTGGAGCAACTATATTAGCTTGTCAGGAAGAAGGCTATATAACGCTCCAAAGTTAGGCTAAATTTTGGCAAGGAAAAACTGGCATGGCCATTTTCAAAGGGGGTCCCTGACCTGTGACCTTAGGATATGTGAATGGAAATGTTTTTTTTGGGTACCCACGAGTCTCCCCTTTATAGACATGCCCACTTTATGATAATAACATGCAGTTTGGGGCAAGTCATAGTCAAGTCAGCACACTGACACACTGACAGCTGTTGTTTTCTGTTGGGCTGCAGTTTGACATGTTATGATTTCAGTATATTTCTTATGCTAAATGCAGTACCTGTGAGGGTTTCTGGACTATATTTCTCATTGTTTTGTGTTGGTAATTGTTTTCCAGTAATGAATATATACATAAATTTGCATAAAGCAGCATATTTTCCCACTCCCATGTTGATAAGAGTATTAAATACTTGACAAATCTCCCTTTAAGGTACATTTTGTGATTATCATGCGCCCTATATATTTATATAGACAGTGCTGGATGCCTAAAATACAACCAGTACATCAAGAAAGAGATAGTACGACCTCACAATAGATGTAATGAAAGGGTAAAAACGTAAGAAAAATTGCATTCCTCATAAAACTTTCACTACATTTGAAGTCGTTATGGAATATTTGGGGCTGATTATAGAGGCTGAGTTTCTCCTTCACATTCACCTCTTGTGGTCGACTTTAAAGACACTACAGGTACGATTTCTTGATACAACACTATCAAAGCAACTAGGATGGTGAGCAAAATTCAGCAAATCCCGCAGCTTATCACCGCCACTGTTTCTAAGCATGACTCTTAGTTTTAAACAGCAGAATATTCAGGAAGAAAAGGCAGCAACATTAAGCTGCTTTGTTCTTTCATAAGGCAGGATTTGGGAGGTTTGGGGTTGGATTTTTCATGAAAGCTGCAAATTCCTTTCCAGCGGGATGTTAAATAACATTTTCATTCGAGCAGAGAGGACAAGAACTGTGTTTCAAATGGTACGCAGGGCTTCTGTGGCTGCAATGCTGTTTTGTAGCCTTGAAAAACATGAAACTATAAAAATATCTAAGTGGTGGTTAAATCCAGAGACTGCAGAAACATTTTCAAACATATTTGGTGTTCAAGACAAAGTGGAAGTCATTTTATTTTTCGGGCAATTAAGGTCACAGCCGTTGGCTTCTCATTCAGCTGCTGCAACCTGAATATCATTTCAGCTGCAATGAGATAAGAACATGAGGAGTTCTCAAGACGTTGACAATTAATTGTTTTCCACAGTTTGTAATATTCAAAGTAAACTGTGTAATGTTTGAAGTTAAAGTTACAGATTTTTTAAAAATCCATCTGTTATTTTATCGCTTCATTAATATACTGCCTTTCATTTGTCCCATTTCCAGTTTTGGGCTACAACTCAACACTATTTTTAATGAGTTGATTATTTTTTAATCATCATTTATTTGACAAAGAGAACAAACAAAAATACCAGAACGTAATGTTACAGGCCAAAATCCAAGATATTACATTTTATTTACTATAAAAGTTATTAAAAAAAGCAGCAATTTCTCACATTTGAGATGCTGCAATTAGAATGTGTTTTTTTTTTTAAATTACTGATGATCAAAATTGTATATTAATTTTCCAGCAATCAAATAATCAAGTAACCAAGTTAAAGCAACTTTTGACTTCAGCATTAATTTAGCAAGGTTCAATCTATGTACTCTAGTTCTAGGTCAACCAACACTACCTCTAAGGATAGATAATTACTTCACAGAAGTCACCTGCGGACAGGTTATAAAAGCGCATGAGGTGTCACAGTTTTCTGCACTCTCTCCGGTGCAGATCTCACTTATCCTCAGCTGCAGCCTTTCCTTTGTTTGTCATTTTTGCGTTCACATTGGCCTCACTGATGGGCTATTCTTTCTTTATAAACTCGGTTAATGTTTGGTTATGATTGTGTTTACTCCACTACTGCCATGACATTTACCAAAACAGTTCAACCATTTTTTAACAAGCAAGTCTTTTAGGAAACAAGCAGCTGTTGTCTGCAGTTTAAAAAGACAGACACATCATGATTCAGGCACTGCTCAACTCGGCATCATTTACAACCCTTATGACGAGTGTTATTGCATATCCAAGGTCCCTTCATGAAGTAATGAAGCTTTATTTTCTTCTAAGAAAAGCTGTGATTTTCAAACACTTTACCTTATTCTCAATGATAATTTGTTTCCAACAGAAAAATGTAATGTTCCTTCAGCCTGAGAACAGAGCAATGAGGATCTGCGTACTGCAGGTTTAAGTTATAAATGGTCGAGAACCCCTGCTCGAGGGTGTGTTGGTACACTGTAGCTAAGAATCATAATCACAATCTCTTGCGACATTAAATGTTTTAAAGAAAACAACTATTTGAGATTGAGAGGCATTTAAAGATGCCTTTTTCTTGCAGACAGGCGACATCACTTTCTGTTCTGCAAGCACCTCCCTGCTGCAGACAACGAGCGGTGTCCTGCTCTATACAGCTGGGAGGGACGACCAGCCAATTACATCTTCTTCCCCTCTTAAGTCCATTAATCACCTCATTACAAAGGCCTCACTTCCCTTAAAGGAGAGTTCTGTCCTGCCATAACACTTTATCACATTAGTGCTTAATTAAGAATTATGTCCTTGCATCTTGGTTTTAATTATGTGAATGCCCGGCTCCATTTGTAAAGTAACCGTGTGGTGACATGCAGCAGCAGCCACCGCCACTGCAGGAAGGACAGTGAGGGGAAAACAGGCTGTGGCCTTTTGTTGAAGTAATGAATTTAGCCTTAATGATGGAGGAATGGAGGGCAGAGCTTCCAGGCAACTGCGGCTTATTTGGAAGAGCGAACATTGATGCACTCAAAAGTAAAAGGGGGGGTTGTGAAGTATGTGGCATGTCACTTTACGAGGCCAAAGATGAATATAGATCCACAGGCAAGAGTTTCATTTGCTGACATGAACTGCAGTGATACTGTCAGCACAACACAAGGGCTGTTGCAAAGAGGATGTTCATGGCTCCTTCATCTTCCTCACATAAACATTTTGTTTTGAAGAGGGCCGATAAGAGCTGTTATTCACAGGGATGCTAAAGAGACTGAGACATCTTTGTTGTCAAGAAGGTTTCGTCCTTCGACTTCTCCTGCTCAACTTTGTTTTCCCAGTAACGCATGCTCAGAAACTGATTCACTTTGGGTTGACATGGCAGACAAAGAGCCGACAAATACCTCATTCATCATTCATACATTCAACCTTTTATCACCAAACATGCTATGGTTTTTACTCTTTGGCTTTATTTCCTCATTTAAATAATAATTTTGCTATTCATAGACTATTTTATTCAAACTAATGTTGTTTGCTGATTTGTGTCTAATATAACCTTAACAATGTTCAAAATGTGTTTTCTTCCTATTTGTCAAATATCATATTGGCACTGGTATCGAAAAATTTCAAATGATACCCAACCCTACTGTAATGGACAACATCTTAGTAATAAACCAGATATGGAGAAATCCCGCTCTTATTCATTGAAAACAATAGCTAAATTGTTAACCAGAGAAAAAGCAACTTTTCCTGAAGAAACATTTCAACACTCTAATCTGATTGGGCTGTCGGGTCTTATTTCACATTTTAAACTCACTCGATTCACATCATGTCTCTCTGCCGCAAAGAAATCTGGTCATTTTTACCTTTTACCTTCCTATATGCCTGTTCTTAAATCAGCATAGACAAAAACTACCAAATGTATTTATGTTGTAACAGCTGCGCTTATGTATTTAAATCCATATTCATGTCTTTATTAATATGGTAATGGATTGTTGATTAATCGCATCACCGGGCAGATTGGAGCTGACCAGCTGACATTATGAGGGTTACCACAAAGTTAAAGTCCGAGTTGGTCTTTTACCAGAAGCAGTAGATATGATTGAATATTTGTTACTGTAGCTGTGGATTTTGTTATTCCTGTTTGTTGCTGAATTTTTATTTAGTTATATTCTGGTTCCTGTTTGAACAGTTGTTTTTGTGCCAGAAATTGGAACTGTGTGTGAGACTTGACTAATTGCTGTCTGTTTTTAAAAGTGTGAATCTGATGGAGGACTAGTGACTGTCATCTGTAAACTAACAGGAATCCAACTCAAAGAGTGAAGATGATGCGTGGCAGGCAGCGCTCCATTTCCACAGAGAAATGACTACACAGAGTTTCTTGAAGTTCCTCCACATATAAAAGAATAATGAAGTCCGGTTTTGCTTACATAAACCTCTCAGATGCACCTCTACAGTAATTTAGGATTCCTCAAAATAAAGAATAAGCTCATTGTTTTAGTTTGGGGTGTTAGAAGAACCCATGAGAAAACCCTCACACTGAGAATGTGTAGTGAGTTTGCAGCAGAGAGGAGGATGTGTTTTGTTACCTTCAATTAGCAAGAAAACTGAAAGGCTCCTTGCAGAAGGGGGCCGAGGGCTGGGGTGTCGGATGTGATAATGATCCAAGGGTTGATGCAGGATGAGATGGGGAGGGAGGCTCTGATGAGGAAGTTTCTCCCAGGGTGCATTTCTGTCAGATGTTTAAGGAGGGACAGCCAATCAGATAAGGTGAAAGTTGATGTCTCCATTTTCCGCTTCCGCGCCGCCGGCTCATCATCTGTTGCATCGGCGCTGTAGATGTAGCTCTCTGCACAGATTGATGTTCACGGCGGCTTTGATAACAGCTGGCGTCAAATCGTCAAATCGATTTGTGAATGGATCAGATGCTTCATTTTGCCAAATGAGAGCTGCCATTTGAATAGGATGTCACCTGTGCTTTCAAAATGATGGATTTGGCCCCATTTTACACTGTTAATACATCAAACACGGTGTTAGCCTGATAGGTACTTTTCTGTGTGCTTCGACATGAAGGAAGATAAAAAGTACTTTTTCTTTCTGAAATGAGATTGTGACACCCGCTCTAACGAGTAAAACTGAGATTATAGCAAAAGTAAAATATAGATGGAAACCTAACAAAGTCCTAGAACTTATACAGCGAGTTTATAATATTTCAGAGATGCTAAATAATGAATTAAATGATGGCTGCTGTAATGGGATATAATTAAGTGTTGTCTTAACACTCTTCATAATGTACAATGTGTGAAATAAACTGCAAGCTCGGAAAAATGTAAAGTTCGAAGACTTTGCAGCTCTCTTTTTGCTTGTGTAGCAAAAAGAGGTAATATGTGTTTGTGGCTGCAGACGTGGAGTTTTTATTTATACATCTCTGTGTTGTTGCCTTGCTGATGCTTTTTTCTGCTGTTGAAGTAGCCTGGTATATCATTTCTGTAGCCTAACGATGGCTCCTTTTCTTATTGTCGGTCATTTTTGTCTGAGTTTTGTCCTCTTTTCTGGTTAAGTCTGGTTAATTCCAAGTAAGGCTTGGTATAAGTGATAATCAGTTGAATGAACAGGCTGCAAAGTGCTGTCAACAAGGAAAGGAATATATTGTTGGACATAAGGGCTCTGTGGTGGGATGTGTGTCCATTGGCATTTTAATGCACTTTATTTAGTTGCCTAAATGTGTATTGTAATATGTCTATCATATGACATCATCATCAGATACATATCTTTCTTTATGATGTTACATTTGATGCATTCTGTAGTCTTTCGTTGGTTGCATAGTGCACACTTGCTGCTGTGTAATGCAGTACAAAATAACCGAGTAAGCTGTCACGTCTGGGGCAATCTAAATTACATTTTTGTCTCATCCTCCTATGTCAGATGATCCTGCTTTTTCAAGCGTAATTTTACTGAATAAAACACTGTCTTGTATTTTGACCAAATTGATGTTCAAACCTCTAACTGCTCCAGATGAGCTGCTTAGTCATCACTACATTAGGGGACTTTTCAGTCTGAAAATAACACTGTGGGCTAGGTCAAAAATAAATCCTGGCTCTACTTTTGCCACAGAAGACATCAGTGTCATCCAGCGATGTTTGGCCATTTATATATGTGCAAGCACACTTATCTGGTAAATTATATTGTAGCCTGTAGCTTGTACTATTGCCACTGAAGCCCTATTCACACAAATAAACACTACTTAAATAAAGAATAAGAGACTGCAATAATGTCAACCAGATCAGGGACATTTAGTAAAGTAAACATTTGTTTTGCATGTATTGTATTTTGCATGCTGTCCATTTAAGTTTTATTGATTAAATGAAATGGTTTAACAAAGCATAATTTTTTTGGATGATATTTGGTTGATGCTCTGGGGCCCTCTGTTGGCCGGCAGCCTTTGTGTGAAGACGTGGAGGGCGAAGAGATTTTCTCTTCTGCTGAATCAGTCGACAATTAATCAAATGAACATATTTGTTCCCGTTGACGAGAGCTAGTCAACGGGAACAAATATGTTCTCTTGTATTAATTCCTTGGTTGTTAATGTTGACCCTCAGAGGCTTGATGGCACACACAAACACACCAGACACACACCCCGTTTTCTATGTGACGCTGATTTAATTGGGGTTTTACTCAAATTAAATCCCTGCAATGGCGACGCAGGTGTGGCGAGCGACGAGAGGAGAATAATTAGCGGCATTAAAGTGTTCGCTTTCCTCCTACATCTTAGCTTTATGTTAATTGTGGGAAAGAAATCTCTCTTCGTTCTCTCACTCACTCACTCACTCACTGACAAACACGTGCAAACAGAAAAAAATATGTATACTTGCATACATAAGGGCACATAGATAAATTTGCAGAAATACAGATGTCATGCAGAAGCGGACTGTGTTCATGCAAACGTATCAAAAGCAGACACACATGCACCAAACACAGGCAGATTTCCATGCAATAAATCATACACACTCACACATAATATTGCATCTCTTCTAGGAGCCAGCAGACACAGATATTGTTTTCTTTGTCACTTGAGGGTTCACCATCGTGACTGAGTTGGTGTGCTTCTGTTAGTGATATCATTTGTTCACATTGAGGAATTTCCGCAGGTGTTGATTTAGCTGTGAAACAAGAAGGACACTAAAATAAGAATTTAACCCAAAGCAACTGCTTCACACATCCACACTCCTCCTTAAGAAGAAGAAAAGGTATTCAGAGCTGTACCGCTGAGGAAATCATGTTCATGTCCTTGGAGTTTGCATTTCGTAATTACACATGGCAAGTCTTGAAGGCTGATTCTGATTCTTTTTTAGATTAAATATTGTTAAAAGTGACAGTCAGAGCAGTTCCAGACAGTCTTGGTAACAGTGTTTTGCTTCGGTCTAGGATTTCCCGAGGATACTGCTCATTGAGTTCCTTTGTGTTGTTTACCTTGGTGATGTACTAGCTCTTAATATTTGTAATGTAAAAAATGTTCCATGATAGTCTTTGGACATGTGCTGTTTTTGTCTGCCTGATATTTCTGACCGTGAAATGTAATGTTACTGTGTCCATATGTACTTTGAACTGCGTGCCGTGAACTCTTTTAGCATTGCTTTGAGATCGTTGGAGGTTTGCTCAGGAATGCTGGAGAAGATCTGATTGTCTCTCATGCTGCGTGCTTGTAAGTGAAGAATAGTCTTTCATTACTTTGTTTCCAGTCATAACGGAGGTTACTCTAGTGTTGAGAGACTGTTGACAAGGTTTGGTGACTGACTCAGTTTTGTTTCAGACTGAATTCCCGTCTAGTATTCTCTGTATCTGCATCAGGTCTGAACAGTTTATTTTCAATGGCTATATGTTGCTCATACCTGTACAGAATGATTTTTTGGAGACATAGATGGAGATGTGCTTCAGCTATTGATTCTAGGCTCATCGTGCAAAGCCTGAGGAACACTTGGTGCTGTATTATAGCTTCACAGAGCCACTTGGCTTAGATCCTGGCAGTGTTGAAAAGGCTTTGCCAAAAATCATTTATCGAAATAAAACTTACTGAAAGTATAACTTAACAGGTCAGAAGATCACCACACACACACACACACACACACACACACACACACACACACACACACATACACACATACAACACAATGCTAAGGAGAATATTTGTTAATTCTTATAGGTGCCTGTGTATTTTTCTTATATTTTGGGTTGAGCTGGAACTGATGAGTCAGACTTATTCTCTGTCCTCTTTTTGTTCACATTCCTGTCTCTTACCCCAGTTCGCACCTCGCCTTCAGCCTCTTCTTTCTCTATCTTTCACCACAACCCTCCAGAACTCCTCTTTGTCTTCTTCCATGGTGGCTTCCTGATGCCTAACCTTGAGACAGCCGAGATCTCTGCACACAATTACCCTCAGCTTCGCAATCACTCGCCTCCCGACCTCCTCCCTGCATGCGCTGAAATGCTCCTGACTTGCTCAACACCTTACACGGCAGATCGCAACAGGAAATAGCTGTCATTAGGCAGGTGGGGCAGGTGAGACGCGCCACGCAGCAGAGTTCAATCTGCCGAGTTCTCACGCATGATGAACTGAAGCTTTTACCTGAAGTTGAGTGACTTTTAACTCTTCCGCAGAGATTTTGCTTCAACCTTTAACTGTTATTTAGTTTGCCTCTCTGTCAGCAAAATATGTCACATGTCATTTTACAAGTACCAGAGGCAAGTAGGCACTTTGCTACATACATCAGATGAGGACATGTTGAACATGAGTCAACATATTCATCCTGCATAACCACATGACGGGAAGAAGATCGGCTAAAAGCTCATAGCAACATTTTCTACTTAAATGAAACACAATTCCAACACCAACCAACTAAATGAGCACACAGCAAAAACACAGATTCCTACAGTACAGGTCTCACCACTCTACGACCAAAACTCACAGAACTAGCAGCCGAAGAAGAGAAAAAATAAACTTCACTTTATACAATCATTACCATAAATTAGGTCCTACCTTTGCTGTTTTTTGCGTTCAAAGTTTGTGTTCGAGGGCATATCAATGCTGCTAATGGCTACTCCTATGTTTCTGAATAGCGTTTAGTAGATTCCAGCCATCTGTATTCATTTGCATGGCATGGAGGAGCATTTGCAGTTTGCCTTCCTCCAGCATCAAACAGCCTATCCTCCGCCTTCAATGTGAAAACACCATCTATGTCTATCTATATCTGTTGGATGAATTGTGGTAATGCACTCATCCTAAAGACACTGGCCTTCAATACAGGCATGAGCTATCCAAATGGTTGTGTACTAGGTAGATATAAATGTCATGAAATGTAAAGGCAGTCTCTGAAGATATCAGTGATCGGAAAAGCTCAGGAGAAATTCCGTAAGGATTACGTCCAATTAACAAAATATTTTCTCTACATAGCTTTTCTGTTCATGGCTATCTAAGTGAGAAATGAGTGACATTGAATAAGAATCAGAATTAGCTTTATTTGCCAAATACATACAATGAATTTGACTACAATTTGATGGTTATCTCTAAACATACTTAAACAGAAATAGAAAAAAAAATGGTAGTTAAGAGCACTAGTATTATGTACCTACGGATCTGTAACCAACATGGTGGCGACAACAACAGACACCATCAGAAGTCTTTCCCTATTCATTGTCTATGGAGCAGATTTTATAGTTGTTGGCATCAAAATTTGAGTTTTAGCACTCTAGTTTTTGGATTTGGGAGCATGTTGTTCATGTTTGCTCATATTTGTTGACTGTCTTAGACCACAGGAATAATATGTGTAACTTTTTTAAATGGGCGTGCTTCCCCTTTAAGTGCCTAGGGTTTTCCATTCAAGAGTTAGCCTCAGAAAATACAGTGACATTTTGATTTTAAGACAACTTGTAATCACCGGGCCACAACATCAACCCCACTTCAAAATCCTGTGTTGAGGACTTTGATGAAAGTTGATAATAAACATAATCGGGTAGTTGAGTGACTTTCCTCTCAGAAACGTAACAGACAAATCTCGAAAAAAAAAAAAAAAAAAAAAGCTCAGGCATTTTGTGCACTTAGCCAAACAAAAATTACCCAAAGTGTGCATTTGAAAAACAAACCCATTTAGAGGCAGCTGCAGAGCAGACACAGTAAAATTATGTTGTGACTTGCCTGCAAAGTAAAAATGATGAGCGTCCTCGATTTGCAAGCTCTGCAGTTAAGAGTTTCACAGAAAAATAAATAACAACAGCAGGGCCGGGCTCTGCCACAGTGAAATCTCTCCCTTCAAGTGTAATTAAAAAACTTCTGGCAAAGGAATGAATTAAAGGCTCCCAGTAGCATTGATAACCCTGGCGTGGCAACAAGCGAGGGTTTTAACAGGCTCCTAATGGGCGTGCTAAAAGGCCCTTTAATATGTTTTCTCCTGTAAATGATCAAAACTTCTTTTTAGTAACCTCAATAATGATCTTTATCAAGGAGTGAAAGAGAAAATGTTCACAAAGGATAAAAGGGAGAAAAAAAAACACCTCTGGCGACGGCACTCGGATGGGCTAAAGGCTAATTGTGTCTGAAATGAGATTTTAAGCGGCTGAATTAGCAGCGGGTGCAGCGCATGGTGGCTGAGAAATGGAAGGAAATTGGAGGGAAAATAAGCGCAGGTCACATACAGATATGCATGCCAGCTCTCTGAGTGTGACTCTGTGTTTGTACAGCTCTTTAAACCACACAAGACGCCGTCTGGTGATTAATTAGGCTGACTTAGAAGAGCAAACCCTGTCATTACTTAGCATATTCATCTTTCATTTCAGTCATTTAGACACTCTCCTCTGCAGAGAAGTTTACAGTGAGTCACAGGATAAGATTGAATTCGTACATCAGCAAATAAAAGTCACTGCAGCCTGACAACAGATGGAACAAAGTATTCTCTAAAATGATTGTGTAGGGTAAAGAAGTGCAATGAAAAGAAGTATTACAACAAGACAGGAGTGTTTTTAGTGCAAAGCGGAGGTACGAGTGAAGATGTTATAGAGCCTCTTGAACAGATGAGTTCCCAGGTTACTTGTGAAAAGAAGGAGTAATGTGAGTGTTTAAATGATGGAGGGAGAGAAAGGAGACAGGCTCGAGATGTGGAGAACTGTGTTTATTGCGCAAGTAAAGGGACTAAATATGATGTAGCATCTCCAGCTGTGCACTCAGCTCTGTCAATGTGTGTGGTCGGCATGCAAATACTGGGTGATGGATGTATCTGGTCTTGTCTAAAGGGAACGAGCCAAAGAGGGGGGGGGGGGATGTGGTCGCTCGAAGACTAATGGGCCGATTAAGAGCTTCAAGGAGGCGGCCATTTATTTGTCATGTGTGACTGGATGAAGATTCACTTCATTAATAAGGCCCGGCACTTACCAACATTGTTTTTTTTCTTTCCCTCTTGCTCTCCAACAAGCCTCTCACCTCTTCAGTTAATTGTGTCTGGAGCAAGAGAAAACAAATGGCGGCTTGTGAGACGGAAGAAAAACAGCAGCAGAGCAAAAGAACTGCATCACCAAATTCAGACATTCAAGACAGCTTCCTTCTTACAAACTTCAGTCTCAGAGAATATCCAAGTATTTTCTCATAAATTTACGACTTTAATCTCTGAAATTAAAGGGACTGTTTGTAATTTCTTACACGTATATAAATCAATCTGGGTCGGTGTCCCATGCGCGCTCGCGCGTGGCTACGCTGCTCAGACTCAGACTCCAACACAAACTACACGGAAGCACCAAAACCGCAAAGTTCTATTTAGTGAAGCCCGTCTTGCAAAACAGTGTTGGCCGCAGTCGGAGGACGCGGGGGAGACCGTAGCTTTGGTCTCCAGGACCGGAGACTCTGCTGTACTCTGCTCCTCTGCTCCTCTGCCTGCTTGCCTTCACTACACACTGCACTCGTTCTCGCTCAGCTCGTTCCACCTCACGTGCATGCGCGCACACTACACACTGCAGAAGAGTTAGTTTAGCTCTGAGAATATCTAGTGAATGTACAGTGGACGTTTGTGCAGAAATAACTACTGCAGCTCCTCCAGACCAACAGAGGTTTCCTGTGTCTTGTGAAGTGACGGGGCTCCGCAGCGAGAAACGTTATCATCTCTGACCAAAACTCTAGCACCGAACGGCAGACAGAATAAGCAACTCCAGGTGAACAATGTGGATCATTTAGCAGCGGGATAGCCAGATATTTCCGGGACCAAACAGAGCTAAAAGAGAGTGAATATTGAGCTTACATTCGCTAGGTGACCAAAAACATGACTCCAAATTGATGATCATTTTGCTCCATATCTGCTGGGTGTGTAAATTGGCAACTGCTGCAAACAAGTTCACAACTTTATAAGGCGATAACAGTGTTGTTTTTACTGCTTGTTTCCACTGCGCCCAAATGGCCAAAAATCAGTCCAACGAAGAAACAAGAATGTAGATGTCTTGATGTAGATGAATTATGAGCAAATTAATGTATGCATTTAGTTATGTATTTAAATTAGGGCTGTCAATCGATTCAAATATTTAATCACGATTAATTGCATGATTGTCTATGATTAATCGTGAGTAATCGCAAATTAATCACACAATTTTTATTTGTTCAAAATGTACCTTAAAGAGAGATTTGTCAAGTATTTAATACTCTTATCAATATGGGAGTGGGCAAATATGCTTGCTTTATGCAAATGTATGTATATATTTATTACTGGAAATCTATTTACAACACAAAACAATGACAAATATTGTCCAGAAACCCTCACAGGTACTGCATTTAGCATAAAAAACATGCTCAAATCATAACATGTCAAACTGCAGCCCAACAGGCAACAACAGCTGTCAGTGTGTCAGTGTGCTGACTTGACTATGACTTGCCCCAAACTGCATGTGATTATCATAAAGTGGGCATGTCTGTAAAGGGGAGACTCGTGGGTACCCATAGAACCCATTTACATTCACATATCTGGAGGTCAGAGATCAAGGGACCCCTTTGAAAATGGCCATGACATTTTTTCCTCGCCAAAATTTAGCATATCTTCATAGCGTTATTTAGTCTCCTTCCCGACAAGCGAGTATGACATGGTACCAATAGATTCCTTAGGTTTTCTAGTTTCATATACCAGTATCTTCACTCTAGCTTTAAAACCCGCTACAACTTTCGAAAGATCGATTGTGCTAATGCGTTAAAGAAATTAATGGAGTTAAAACGTTTCTGTGTTTTGTTGACGGCCCTAAATGTAATCATTTATCAGTGACAAACTGGCCATCCTCTCACCAACACATCTGTGTCAACAACAGTGCAGCAATGAAGCTGACACAAACAGGAAATTAACCCTTATAATTCTGTTGTTTTTCACTGCCACTGTTGCCCGAGAGCCAATATCCAATATTGGCCACTGGAGATAGTTAATAAATGCACATTTACGTCACTTGAAAGTCCGCCGTGTCTAGAGAAGTTCATAAAGATCAGGCACCTCCAACTTCTCCGTCCAATCCCCTTGAAACATGGGACAGTGTTGACAGACAGTCATTATGGTAATACTGCTTTAGTGATGTGATTTACTAGGCAGAAATGTAATAAAAGCTTAAGGCTATAATGGAGCCTGTCATATCAAGCAGCTTGTCAACATAATTGCCACTTTCATCTGCAATTAGATCCCACTGCATTCACTGATTTCCATTTCCATCTGAGCCATTCAGCTGTCTGATAGTCATTGAGCAGGTTAGAGGTTCCACAGTCATCCTCAAGGACATTTTGGTGGTGACAGACTTACCTGGCTGTCAGGAACATGCTGTTGTAATGCCCTCGTAGTTATTGTTAGATATTATTAAAATATTGAAAGTTTGCTGTTCCTTTCCCCATGAGGGCTGTGTTGTCTGGAGCCTCGTGCTCCTGGTAGGGTCTCCCATGGCAAATTGGTCTTAGGTGAGGGGCCGGACTAAGAATGGTTCACAAAACCCAATGACGACACGAGGCAGAGGAGGAGTTACCCGGCCCGGAGGAAGCCCGGGGCCCACGTCTGGAGCCAGGCCCAGACGGAGGGCCCGTCAACG
>CAKALY010026431.1:47201-67729 GCA_916701095.1 Sebastes oblongus
AGGAGCCAGTTGAGGTGGTTCGGGCATCTAGCACGGATGCCTCCTGGGCGCCTCCCTTGGGAGGTGTTCCAGGCACGACCAGCTGGGAGGAGACCACGGGGAAGACCCAGGACTAGGTGGAGAGATTATATCTCTACTCTGGCCTGGGAACGCCTCGGGATCCCCCAGTCAGAGCTGGTTAATGTGGCCCGGGAAAGGGAAGTTTGGGGTCCCCTGCTGGAGCTGTTGCCCCCGCGACCCGATCCCGGATAAGCGGTTGAAGATGGATGGATGGAGACTTACCCTGGCTGTCAGGAACATGCTGTTGTAATGCCCTCGTAGTTATTGTTAGATATTATTAAAATATTGAAAGTTTGCTGTTCCTTTCCCCAAACTAAATTATAGTTAGGTCAGCCTAAACTTTTTCCTTTTAGAGTCCTCTTCCTCATGTTTATCCTCAGTTTTACCCCTGGCTGGGTTCAACTGAATAAAGAAATCAAACTCTGGAGTTGTTAAAGTAATTGCCAAGCTGGCACATCCCCAGTTTCTTCGCAAAGACACAGCGGGCACTTCAGAATGTTAATGGCCAACCTGATCCAGCGAGGGCAATGCAGAGCTAGTGTGTGTGGGGGCGTGCATGTATGAGAGAGAGAGAGAGAGAGAGCACGTGCTCTCATTAACGATTTGTCCATAAGACACAGTCTTCCAGTGACCTTCTCTCTCTCCTCTTCTGTCCTCTTCTCGTTGGGCTTCTTCCAAATTTAGAGGCTCTTAACACTGAAGAGTCAAAGTGAATCCTGTTAGTATGAGGACATGGAGGAAGAAAACACTGATACTGTTAAAAACAGCTCTCACTGATCCCATTGTGTTGGTAAAAGGTGTATTTTTATCCCGCGGACAATGTGACGTAATTTTCTTTTCCAACGGCTACAATGGAGTTTGACAACAGCGAATACTTCAGCGATCTAAAACGACGGTAAAAACAGTGACAGTTCATCAGAATCAAAGACCCAAGAGTGTCACTCTCGAGCTAACATTTAAACAATAGAAATAGTCAAGGGCCAGTTTTACCAAATGCAAAGCTGCGATTTGCAACGTGAAGCCATCCATCCTCTGAATGCCCTAGGTCTGGTTGTAAAGTTTCATGAGGCTGTGATTATCCTAGAGGATTTATACAGTGAGGTCAAGTTTCAAAAAATGGTCTCACTACAATGAAATGGCTACTATGGGAACTAACTTTATCACACATGAATACAGTTGGGCTCATTGGATTCACAAGAGACTCAGCTTTACAGTGATAACCAATTTATGCAATTCCAAGACTGTTTAGGGACTCCAAAATGCAGAAATATTCAAATACATCATTTTAGAGTAAGCGGAAATAACACATTTATACTGCATTAAAAAAAACTGCATGTTTTTTGCCCCAAACTGCATGTGATTATCATAAAGTGGGCATGTCTGTAAAAGGGAGACTCGTGGGTACCCATAGAACCCATTTTCATTCACACATCTTGAGGTCAGAGGTCATGGGAACCCTTTGAAAATGGCCATGCCGGTTTTTCTTCGCTAAAGTTTAGCCCAACTTTGGAGCATTATTTAGCCTCTTTCCCAACATGTTGGCATGACATGGTTGGTAACAATGGATTCCTTAGGTTTTGTAGTTTCATACAATCTCACTAGCTTTACTCTAGCCTTAAAACTGAACCTGCTAGCCTCTGAAAGACAGTAAAGTTGGTCGGGGTCGCCCGCGGGCTCGCGGTTCTCTTTTGCAGAGTTGTGTTAGAGCCTTGCATACCTGAGAGTGTCTGAGTGACCTTTGACCTTCCCATATATACTGATGAAAAATGAAGCATAAAAAAATCTAACAATTGAATACTGTAACATAACAATCATAGTGAGTCGATATGAGGCAGACATGTATAATCCAACACCTAAAATATGCAGAAAGCAAATGATGGGTAAACTTACTTAATTTACCTCTCATGCTGCGTCCCATGAAAATATATGTATGGTTCCTTCAAAGAGCAATTTATTCAGTTTCCAAAAATATAAAATGTAGAATCTATTTGTGGAGAATTTCTGCTGGGTGGTGGTTCCTGCTAATTATACCATCCTAAAATAATTTGTGTGATGAGCCCAGCAATGAAGCCCAACAACATACTTTCCTGCTGTGTGATTAATGTGTAAATCCAGAATTCCTGCCAATGAGTCACTGCAGCAAGGAATAAACAGCAGTGCTGCTCTTTGCACTGCCAATTATTGAAATTACACTTACAATCTCTTCGTCTGAGGAGGAGGCGGAGGATCATGTCTTAAAAAGGTGATTACACGCCACACACCCGTGGCAAGCCTGATGGCCTTAATTAAATTTCATAATTACTAAATGAATAAATAGAAAAGAAATACAAGCATTTCAAATATTGTAAAGTACATGTCATGGTAAATATGGTATTTTCTTTAAGATGCAAAATTATGACACTGTGATTGGCCCTCCAAACAAGAAGGCTTGTTTTAGATGTAAAATAAAAGAAAAAAATAGGTTATGATGTGTATAAGCCTTAAGATGGGTTAGAGTTGAGTAGTGGTATATTAAATTTGGTTGGGTAAGACTTTGGGTGGTTAAAGTTGAAGTAAGAATATTGGCACGAGAAAGCTTTCCAGAACTTCTGTATTTTTAGACTTCAGTGTCTCACACTGCATATTCCAGACGTGTAGACTTGAGTCAGCCTTCAGTCACACAAAATAAGGACTTGAGATTTGACTCTCTGAAAACTCAGAGTCTCACTAGCAAAGAATCTGTGTACATTTGGGGTGGGGGTTTGGGGCTCCTCCCCAATTTCATTTTGGACCATTGTTACCTCTGCCGAACCCTCTTCAAGGGCCATTCTAGATATTATAGATAACGCCCAAAAAGCTTAAAAACAAAACTTGCTATATTAATTAATTTATTGGTTATACATATCACAGCATGCTATACTATGACTTTTTTTCACATACTATACTATGCTTTTTTTTTTTTTTACAGACCATACTATGTCTTTTTTTCGAAATATTATACTGTGACTTTTTTTTTTAGACAAACTATATTATGGCATTTTCTTCTCTTTTTTCGACACACTATGACTTTTTCTTTCAACATACTATACTAAGACTTTTTTTCTACATACTATACTGACTTTCTTTTAATTTTTTTTATACTTTACTATTTTTTTTTTATTCTTTTTTTCGACATACTAAACCTTGATTTTTTTTTTACTCTGTTTCCGACATACTATACAAATAACTTTTTTATCTCTTTTTTCAACATACTATACTATGACTTTTTTAAACATACTATATTATGACTTTTTTACCACTTTTTTCAATACTATATTATGACTTTTTTACCACTTTTTTTCAATACACTACACTATGACTTTTTTCGACATGCTGTACTATGACTTTTTTAAACATAATATACTATGAATTTTTCATTACTTTTTTCGACATACAATACTATGACTTTTTTTCACTTTTTTCAACATACAGTACGATGACTTTTTTAGACATACCATAACCTGACAATTTCTGACATTCTATACCATGGCTTTTTTTTTATCACTTTTTGTCGACATACTACGCTATGAATTTTTTATTTTATCGACATAGTATACTATAACTCTTTTTCGACATACTTTACTATGACTTTTTAAAAAGAAAATACTACATACTATACTATGACTTCTTTTTCTTTTTCCAACATACTGTACCATGACATGTTTTTGCCATATTATACTATGAATTTTTTTTATTTTTTCAAAATACAATCCAATCCAAACATTTTATGGAAAAAAGTCATAGTATAGTATGTCGAAAAATTTCATGAAAATAAATTCATAGTATAGTTTGTCGAAAAAAGTCATTGTATAGCATGTTGAAAAATCCATGAAAAAAAAATCATAGTATAGCGTGATGAAAAATGTCATGAAAAAAAGTCAGTATAGTATGTTGAAAAATTTCATGAAAAAAAAATCCTAGTGTGATGAAAAATTTCATGGAAAAAAGTAAAAATATAGAATGTCGAAAAATTTCATGAAAAAAAGTCAAAGTATAGTATGTCAAAAAAAATTCATGAAAAAAGTCATTGTATAGCATGTTGAAAACTTTCATGAAAAAAAAAATCATGTCGAAAAATTTCATGAAAAAAAGTTATAGTATAGAATGTTGAAAAATGTCATGAAAAAAAGTCATTGTATAACATGTTGAAAAATCCATGAAAAAAAAATCATATTATAGCGTGTTGAAAAATGTCATGAAAAAAAGTCAAAGTATAGCATGGTGAAAAATTTCATGAAAAAAAGTCAAAGTATAGAATGTCAAAAAAAAATTCATGAAAAAAAGTCAAAGTATAGAATGTTGAAAAATTTCATGAAAAAAAGTCAAAGTATAGTATGTCAAGAAATTTCATGAAAAAAAGTCAAAGTATAGCATGGTGAAAAATTTCATGAAAAAAAGTCAAAGTATAGCGTGTCGAAAAATTTCAATGAAAAAAAGTCATTGTATAACATGTTGAAAAATCCATGAAAAAAAATCATATTATAGCGTGTTGAAAAATGTCATGAAAAAAAATCATATTATAGCGTGTTGAAAAATGTCATGAAAAAAAGTCAAAGTATAGCATGGTGAAAAATTTCATTAAAAAAAGTCAAAGTATAGAATGTCGAAAAATTTCATGAAAAAAAAAGTCAGGTCAAAAAGTTATTTGAAAAAAAAGTTAAAGTATAGAATGTCAAAAAATTTCATGAAAAAAAGTCAAAGTAAAGAATGTTGAAAAATTTCATGAAAAAAAGTCAAAGTATAGTATGTCGAAAAATGTCATGGAAAAAAAGTCAAATTATAACGTGGCGAAAAATTTCAATGAAAAAAAGTCATTGTATAACATGTTGAAAAATCCGTGAAAAAAAATCATACTATAGCGTGTTGAAAAATGTCATGAAAAAAAGTCAAAGTATAGCATGGTGAAAAATTTCATGAAAAAAAGTCAAAGTATAGCGTGTCGAAAAATTTCAATGAAAAAAAGTCATTGTATAACATGTTGAAAAATCCATGAAAAAAAATCATATTATAGCGTGTTGAAAAATGTCATGAAAAAAAATCATATTATAGCGTGTTGAAAAATGTCATGAAAAAAAGTCAAAGTATAGCATGGTGAAAAATTTCATTAAAAAAAGTCAAAGTATAGAATGTCGAAAAATTTCATGAAAAAAAAAGTCAGGTCAAAAAGTTATTTGAAAAAAAAGTTAAAGTATAGAATGTCAAAAAATTTCATGAAAAAAAGTCAAAGTAAAGAATGTTGAAAAATTTCATGAAAAAAAGTCAAAGTATAGTATGTCGAAAAATGTCATGGAAAAAAAGTCAAATTATAACGTGGCGAAAAATTTCAATGAAAAAAAGTCATTGTATAACATGTTGAAAAATCCGTGAAAAAAAATCATACTATAGCGTGTTGAAAAATGTCATGAAAAAAAGTCAAAGTATAGCATGGTGAAAAATTTCATGAAAAAAAGTCAAAGTATAGAATGTCGAAAAAAAAATCATGTAAAAAGTCATTGTATAACATGTTGAAAAATCCATGAAAAAAAATCATATTATAGCGTGTTGAAAAATTTCATGAAAAAAAGTCATGTCAAAAAGTTATTTGGAAAAAAAGTTATAGTATATCATGTCGAAAAATTTCATGAAAAAAAAAAATCATGTCAGTTATTTGAAAAAAAGTTATAGTATAGAATGTTGAAAAATTCCATGAAAAAAAAAATCATAGTATGATGAAAAATTTCATGGAAAAAAGTAAAAGTATAGAATGTCGAAACATTTTATGAAAAAAAGTCAAAGTATAGTATGTCGAAAAATTTCGTGAAAAAAAGTCAAAGTATAGCATGGTGAAAAATTTCATGAAAAAAAGTCAAAGTATAGTATGTCAAGAAATTTCATGAAAAAAAAGTCAAAGTAGAGCATGGTGAAAAATTTCATGAAAAAAAGTCAAAGTATAGAATGTTGAAAAATTTCATGAAAAAAAGTCAAAGTATAGCATGGTGAAAAATTTCATGAAAAAAAGTCAAAGTATAGCGTGTCGAAAAAAAAAAATCATGTCAGTTATTTGAAAAAAAGTTATAGTATAGAATGTTGAAAAATTCCATGAAAAAAAAATCATAGTGTGATGAAAAATTTCATGGAAAAAAGTAAAAGTATAGAATGTCGAAACATTTTATGAAAAAAAGTCAAAGTATAGAGTGTCGAAAAAAAGTTACTGAACACAAAACACAGAAGAGCTGGCAACTAGCAACCCACTTTAATCCCTATGAAATAAAATTTTCTTGATGGATGTCATTTGGATATATGAACACATCTGTGTCCCAACATTTCAGTTGTGGTGACAGAAGAAACAGAAATGAAAAAGAAAGGTATATGTGCGACATTTACAAATTTGATTCACAATACACAAGGCCTGCGGTATGTACAAGTTGACAGTGTTGGAAAACTCAGTCCATCAGTAGTTCAATGTCTCTGTAGCACCTCTGAAGCACAAAATGGCCATATGTGGGAAAAGAAAGATGTATTTGCCAGTACAAACTGAGTAATATGCCTGTGAAAATCTGTCAAAAATAAACTCATTATTTTAAATCGGCCTAGTTTGTGAATTCAATTCAGAAAATTAACATAGAAAGGATACAGTAATAGAAAAAACAGATATTATTAATATACAATATTGACTTATACATACAATTTAAACCAAGAGAACAACATATTTCCAGATTTTAGGGTTCCTACATATACATATTTTCCTTTTTCCAAATATCAAACATTTTCCAGACTTTCATCCTTTAAATTTACCTCATAGTTTTGGCCAGTTGATGTGCTAATAGGAGAAAAGTGACCGTGAACAAAGATAGCACTCATTATGATGGACAATCTGTTAACAGGAGCAAAATGACATCATAAGCAACGGATATTCATGTTCCAATTACGACTGAGGAATTTTTCCGGGCTGTTCTATACTTCCTTAACTGCGTGAAGACTTGGATGACAAAACAAAATTTATTTTCCACATGTAGGAACCCTGAGACAGTTTCGGGTGTGAAAAGTGGAGCTGCCAAATGACAGTTTGAACGATGTCAATACATAAAAGGTCTCATCTGTTAACTACCGTGACACATCTTCACAAAAAAATCAATGCATCCTGCAGACAATTCTACTAGTGTTTGCATTCAACATGTTTCTTCTATTACAAATAATTATTTCAATATTTGACTAAGACATTTAAATACTGAGTTCCCCCTACAATACATTATTTTTTACCCCCATTCCCCCAGTTTAACTCTTGCAATTTGACAATAAAACACATTACTGAAAATATCCTGCAGATGGACAATGTGACACTTTAGTTCCACCAAACAGTTTCAAAACCACGAGTGGCCGGATTGAAAAATAGATATTTTGTTGCTGGTTATTTGATTTTGAAAAAGAAAAAAGAAGAAGTGAAGACCACTGGGGGCCTCAATGCTTAGAGGCCGTCGTAGTAATTAGCTTCCTGTACAAAAGAAAACGGGAGTGTGCTGTTACTGAATTAATGCAATGAGGTATGGAGTCGAAAACACCCAGAGACGTATTTATATTAAGATGGGAGGAGAAGCACAGCAGCTGACCAAAAACGGAAAACCCCCAAAAGGCCTAAAAAACAACAAATAATAATAATAATAATTTTAAAAATAAAAAAAGCTTTCTTCAGCTGCTGCTTCAGAGCACGCCAAAGCACCACTGCAAATACATTAGCTCAAAAATAGAAAAGTAACATGCATTAAAAGAGTGCTTGTGTGTTTCGTTTTCGCTCCAGCCCTGAACTCTTAGAGCCGGTGGAGGAAATGTTTTTGTCCATTAATACAGCACTCAGTCGAAATCCTTCTCCATTAGCTTACTTCCTATTGGCTCAGCCTCCACTGGCTGAGTAATAATATAGTGGAGTTGGTTTTTTAATACATGGGTCCGGGGCTACTGTCCTGAGTGAAATGTGAATGGAGGAGGCTCTCCATGTAGGAAACGTCGACTGAAAAAGGGGTCGACTGCGGAGTCAGCGTGGGGTCCGAAGCCAGGCTCGACTCTGTTAGAGCGTCGGTGAGGGTGACGCTCGTGTCCATTGGGGTCTCAGCGTCCATCTGAATACCATTGGTTGAGGCAGGGGTAGTGATGGGCTGGGGTAGAGGTTGTGAGGTCGGCAGTGTATGAATACTGTGATGTGCTGCTGCTGGTGCTGCTACCAGGGCTGTAGTTAGGGGGCAGGCCGGTTTATGGGTCGTCTCCATGCGGGTTTCAGCAGGCGGGGCTGAGCCTGAGGGTAGGCAGCGCCGTTTGGCTGCTTGGGCTTCATCTGCTGACGAAACCTCCCCCTGTTGTACAGGTATGGCCTGAAAAGAGACAGGTACAGACTTGAGCCAAAGTTATACCTTCTGCATCTGTGAGCATGCTGCGGTCCGCGTGATGTAAATTCATCAAAGGATGTATACATTTTATAGACTAAAGAATTGTTTTGTTCAAATACATTGAACTAAATATGATAATGACGATAATCATCGTCACGATTTCCGATTTTTTAAAAGTCTGACCTGTCGATTTTCTTTCTTTCTTTCTAAGAACTATAATTGACAGCATATGCAAACATTCTGTAACTTTTCTTTCATGGAAAATATAAATTCAGTTCTGTATGTTGGTTATTAATAACTTAGCATTCTCAGAACACGGTTGTATCATTTATTAACCCACCTACCCAAACCCAAGATATTTTCTAGTGGGCTTACCCGAACCTGCCCGACCCACGCCATCACTATTCCACACAGACGACGTGATGTGTGTGTGGCTGTGATGTTACCGTCTGTGCCGCTATCTGCGCAACGCACAACAATCATGACCAGCAAAAAAGTCGTATATTTGAGACTGTTCAGCCGGTCACCGGTCATGGCCGATCAGCTGACAACCAGCTGGTTTAGACCGGTGGTTGATCGATCGGTGCATCTCTAATTGCAACCGTATTTTTTATCATTTTTGTCTTTGAAACAAACAAACATCTGTTATTATTAAGTAATATTAATATTTGCATTTTGTGACAACAAATTTGTCGATAAGAAACTCTAATGAACGCCTGAAATAATAAGCACTTGATACTTGGTTGAAAAATGTGCATAATACACATTTATGTCAGATTGCATGAATTTGCAAGAGTTAATATCAGTTGTGTGCAAAGTGTCTTCAAAATTGATTTGGGTTTTAAAAGTCATTCAGCCTTCTTCTGACACAAATATTCACGGAAAGCTTTGCTGGCATTTCAGTAGTATAAATATCAGTGTACTTTTTTCTTACCAGAGATAAAACAGATATTTATTAAAACTAACAACCTACACATTTTGGCCGACAAACATGCCTTTATCCTCTGTGGGCTGCAAAGCGTTGGTTGTTCTCTTGAATAAATAGTTGGTTTATCTACAACTACTTTAGTGTCATCTTATTGAACAATACCAGCTACTGTTGACCTGCCATTTCTTATTGTTTGAATCTGCAACCAATTCTAAAATCCACTGTCAACCAAGCCAAATATCTGCCAAACTAAATGTCGCCTTCTTGTATATTATTATTATAATATGTATGGCGTGTGAGCACAGAAGAAAGCAGAGAACTCACCAGTCTGGCTCTGACCCTCTTCGGCAGTTCCTGGTCCAGCTGATGGATCTCTGAGTGTTTTAGTATCAGCTGACTCTGGTCCTGGAACTCCACCTGGGCAGATAACAAAACGTTGGATTAAGAAACTAACATTTCCATCGGGTTTGTCTCCCAAGAGTAGAGAGCTCAGTTGGGCACACATGGAGAAGAGTAAAAAATATAATATCCAAATACACTCAACATGACTAATAAAAACAACGACGACAATAATAATAAACTTCATTTATATAGCTCTAAAGCTCTTATTGATAACATTTTTATGTAGACAAACATATTTGTTTTAAATAATACATCCACAGAGCCTTTATTAGCCTTATTATGGCTGTGAATGAATCAGTTTAAACGTTTTTGGCGGGTCCAAAATGAACGTTTTATTTATCTCTGTGGAAGATATCGAACGTTTGGTTCCCACTTCTAACGAGGCTTGTGAGCCACTAGTATAACGACGTTGGTATCTCTGGGTCGATAGTGTGGAAAAAAACTGATAAATGACTGAGATTGACGGCAAGTGCCTGGCAACGACTTGATGTGAAGTAAAAGCAAAGGAACGTTTGGGGGAAGAATGCGACATCTAGCGGCTGAATGTTATCAACAGCACCATTAAACAAGGTTACAAAGTGCTTTCCAGAAGAAGAAAAAAGCAACAACAATAGAATAAAATACAAACAACAGAGGGATCATAAAAACAAAAATACCAGAGGATAAAATAAAGGAAACATTTTAGTCATCAACATTCCTATAAAGGAAAAGTTTTAAGAAGGGATTTAAATGATGCTACTGATGTGGCGTGTCTGATTTCAATAGGCAGAGCATTCCACAGTCTGGGGATCTCCATTGTTCACATAGCAGAAGAAGGCACATCCGTCGGTAGTGAAGAAAAAGGTGAGCAAAAATACAAACTTGTGCCCAGAAAGTCACAGATGGTATCTCAGCCATACAAATGGTTCCATCAACAAGCATCAAAATGCCCTTGACCGCGGCACTGAACCCTGAAGCTGCTTACTGACTGGACAAGAGCATCAGCTAAGCGTTTTAAACGTAAAAAAAAAAAAAAGGACAAGGTCAGGGTTGTGGCACTGACACAGTGACCAGCTGGAGACTTGTTTTTAATGCATTGTAACAGGGCTCCTGGTCTCTAACAGGACTCTCAATACTGCGGCCGGCGGGCTACACAGGGACACGAGGGCAGCGGAGAAAGATACGACACTGCTTTACTTTCTGAAGAGGAACAAGAAATGGATTTGTGGTGCATTAACAGATATGCCGTCTGAGGAAGCAAGACAAAAAAAACTAAACGTGTCCTTCTGAGCTCACCTGTATACTAAATGCAAATAAACACTGGACAGATGGTTCAGTACTTTACACATCAAAGTATTTAATTGATGTTTTTACGCAGAGAGAGAGAGACTGCATGAGTAAGACAGAGTTCAATAGGTTGTTCAGCGACGGATTTTGTTTTTGAGTTTGTAGTCTGGGTTAGAAGCAGCCTCCATAAACACTATCTACTACTCCCTGTTCTCTGAGTGTGTCAGAAAAACACTTACAGATGTGCTCACAAAACCAGCGTCACGGAAAAACTCTAAGATTAACAACCTCACTTAACCTCGTCTGCTAATGCGTTCCTGCTTCTATGTATGTAAGTGACTTTCAAGATGGCCTCCCCTGACCCCGTTCCTAGAATCATCTTTTTCAATTCTGCATTTTCCACTCTGTAAGCACTCTGCATATTTTCCCCATAAATTCCCCAGCATGCATCAGTGATGCTAAATCCCACTTTATGTTTTAATGCCACACTGTATCAAAATGCTTCGCCATAATCTACGAGGGCAGCCGAGCTTTTCACGCGTACTGGAACCAAACCGGAGGGTGGCAAAGAAATTAGACGGAGCATCCTGTTACCAAAAGTTCACAGGTTCAATCACTTCAAGTCACTCTGCAGAAGAGCACCAGATGAAAAAATGTAATTGATGCCGTTGCTCACAGAGTACTCGCTTAACAGCTTGTCCTGCACCGCATTTTAGTAAAACTGTATTTAGTAGGGCTGTCAATTGATTAAAATATTTAATCTGGATTTATCGCAAATTAATCACACGTTATTTTATCTGTTCAAAATGCACCTTGAAGAGAGATTTGTCAAGTATTTAATTATCTTATCAACATGGGAGTGGGCAAATATGCTGCTTTATGCAAATGTATTCATACATTTATTATTGGAAATTAATTACCAACACAAAACAACAACAAATATTGCCCAGAAACCCTCAGAGGTACTGCATTTAGTATTAAAAATATGCGCAAATCATAACATGGCAAACTCAAGCCCTGCTGTCAGTGTGTCAGTGTGCTGACTTGACTATGACTTGCCCCAAACTTCATGTGATGATCATAAAGTGGGCATGTCTGTAAAGGGGAGACTCGTGGGTACCCAGAGAACCCATTTTCAGTCAAATATCTTGAGGTCAGAGGTCAAGCGGGCCCCTTTGAAAATGGCGATGCCAGTTTTTCCTCGCCAAAATTTAGCGTAAGTTTGGAGCGTTATTTATCCTCCTTCACAGCAAGTTAAAAATCACAAGTTGCGTTAAAGAAATTAGTGGCGTTAAAACAAATTTGCGTAAACGCGTTATTATCGCGTTAACTTTGACAGCCCTAATATTTTGAATGTTTTTTACAGTTAGATTTTCCTTGGGAAGGTTCATACATTTACACACGTTGTTGCTGAGAATTACAAACATTGCTTGAAGACTTTTGAACAGCAGTTTCTCAGGAATGTGATTGTTTCATATTACATTTTTAAACATGCATTTACCCATCAATTGTGTTATTCACAAATCTGGAGAGTTTTGATCACGTATCTTAGCAGGTTTGACTGTCAAAGAGCGAGGCTAATATCTAATAGTTGTGATTTTCCTCACCTGGTAGAACTTATGGGTGTGCTGTCTGACAAAGGAAGCGTTGACGACCTGACCCTCGGGCGTGCTGACCACAATCAACTCCCCCACCTCAGGAGGACCGGTACGCAGGCAGTCGTGACTCTGAAGGAGGAAGGGAGAGGAAGAGAAACAGGATGTAGACAAAGAGGAAGAAGATGGAGAGGAATAAAGTATGTGGAGGGGACGGAGAGAAGAATGGCAGAAAAATTCCGATTAAGAGATTTGAATTTGTCATTTTACTAAACACTTGTCTTTTAAACTGCTGATGAACCCCTGATTTACCAAGAATATTACAAGAAATTGACCTGAGGCAGCTAACAAACAGATTCATTATACAGAATAAAGAACATTTTGTTTGACAGCATTTCCCTGTTGTTCAATGAAGACTTTCCACTTTGACACAAGTCAAACTGGCTCTAAAGTTTTCTTACTTTACAATATTATGTTACTTGATATAGTTCTTTCATATTTTTTTAGTTCCCCCTCTTTACAAGTGAACATGTTATAACAGTTATGTGCGTAACATGTGGCAGTGAGTCATTAAAGGTTATTTGAATTCACATTTCTTCATTTGCACGCTCCAGCTATGAATTATATAACTGTTGCTAGGATATTTTCACCTGGCTTTAAAAAAAAATTAATTATATGTGTTGAAGTTATTTCTATAAATTGTACATGGGTAGGTGTCTAACTAAGCACTAAGAACAAGAACACTCACTAATATGTTTTCTGGGTGCACGTTGTCACAGTATGAGCCGTCGTCAAAGTTGACCTCGTAGAACGTCTGCGTTGCCATGCCGATGATGGTGCAGTGGTAGTACCAGCCGTCACTGTTGCGACCGATTACCCTCTGGCCCAGGTTCAGACTCGGCGGGCCTTTTGGTGCTGTCCGAGGCTGGAGGGAGAAAAACACAGACAGATCGTTTGAGGTTAAGACAGGATCAGACCTGTTTGTGTGCTCATCCGGCACACAATGCAATCGTACGGATAGTCCCCTCTCTTCAAAATATATAGATCAGTATAATCACTGAAAGGTTAACTTTTCATTCATTGGAAGTCAGTCTGGATAAGTTCAAAACCCAAATAAGAAGAGGTACTCAAGCTTGCATTAACACAAAACAAGAGTGTTAATATGAATTCAGTTGTAAAATAATACACATTCATGGGAGGAGGGGCTCTAAAATACATTAAAATCATGTATTCTGTGAAGGGAACTTTTCTGTGCTTCTTTGTGTTCACAAGGGTTTCTACAGTCTAGAGCTGCAACAATTAGTTGTCAACTATTAAATTAATCATGACCTATTTTGATAATCAATTAATCGGTTTGAGTAATTTTTTAAGAAAATAAATAAATAAATTCTCTGATTCAAGCTCCTTAAATGTGGATATGTTCTGGTTTCTTTACTCCTCTATGACAGTAAATTGAATATCTTTGAGCTGTGGACAACACAAGAGATTTGAGGACGTCATCTTGGGCTTTGGGAAACACTGATCGACATTTTTCACCATTTTCTGACATTTTATAGACCAAACAACTAATCGATTAATCGGAAAAATAATCAACAGCTTTATTGACAATGAAAATAATCGTTAGTTGCAGCCCTACGACAGTCAGATGCTTGTTATCCGTCTCACAAAGTTGAAGAATGGTGTATCAAGTCAAACCAGTGACTCTCTACAATGTTGATTTTTATTATGTTATAAAATGACTCCATGAACGGTAAAGCTTTCTTGAGCTAGCACAATTAGATACAGCTATGTGTCTTTACACCAAGGTGTATTCACATTCAAAACAATCACATTAAAGTGCACGAGAAAGCGTTGGGGAGAGGAGCACATTGTTGTCCTAATCGTATCCAATAACCTCAAGAGTGCACGCAGAGTGTGCACAGACATGCAGGTAGGTAGACCATCCAATCACTTCATGAGGGCCAAATGAAATGATTGGACGGACTTATTACAGTCCTGTTACATCGAGGGACACCATTTTTTTTCCCTTTATGTTCAGAGCATTTGATTTATTGATTGCTGTCAAATATAAAGAGAATTTCAACAATAAATGCTTCTAAAATAAATTGCCTTTACTTGTCACATAAGAACATATTGAATGGTTTTAATAAAAAAAAAACAAAAAAAAAACACACTTCAACAGCTGACTATTTCTCTTGATTTGCACTTACCTTCTGAGGGGCCCTTTTATGCCTTTGGCAGGTGACGTTCACCACATACGGCCAGTCAGCCGGCGTCATGACTACTCCGGCGAGTTGTGCGCAGGTGACGTGGAAGGAGGTGGCGCAGTTCTCGTACGAGCACTGGATGCAGGCGCCGCGGTTCTGATTGGTAGTCTCGCCATGGCAGAACACACACTTCTACAAGGAAAAACAGAAAACAAAGACTTTGGTTGGTGATTCAGGTTGTACACAAATGTCTTTATTGCATTCTCTTTCATGGCCATTCAAGGATCACAGGGATGGTATTATGCTCCTCTGGTTCAGATTGTTGCACATTATAAACAACTACCGGTTTCTTTGGCCCTGTTCAGACCTGGCATGAACATGCATCCTGAGTGATTGGATCACAAGTGGACAGCTTTAAGTACGTCTGTTCACACCTGACGTTAGAATGTGTCTCCAGTGACCACTTATGATCGGATCTCACTTCCCCGCTCTATATGCAAATAAACACGTAGTAAACACATGGCTAATACAGCAGACGCTGTGACGTAATATTACAGGAATGTCAGTAGTAATATCCTAAAAAATAGTGATATTTGATTTTCTCCATGTCGCCCAGCCCTAATAAGAACCGTGAGAGGCTTAGAAAAGGTAAAAAGCAATGAGGAATTGCCAACATCTGCACAGAATGAGCATCAAATTGTTTAACAATCGCTGGATATTATCTAAAGAAAGTTTAGTACCTGACCTTTCTACAATTTACTCACAAAAAAAAACATGTCACTCTTCCACTCAGGCACATATTCAAATTGCAGGGCATCTTCTGAAACGGTGACAGAGGAGAAAATGCCTACACTCCTGATTCCTCTGTCACATCTTTGATTCTGTCTGGTACTCTAACAGGTTTCTACTCATTAAAAATATAATGGATGTTTTCAGCTTTGCACAGAACACATGCTTGTGCAGTCATCAGTGTGGTGAGATTCTTGTCCAGCCTCCACTGAAAATGTCAACACTTTCTTAAAGAACAACTTGTTATTAACAGCTGCCTGAACCGCCACTATGACATTCAAAATATGTTTTTTTCCCATCTTTCTATTTTCCCCTGCATCCTTTTCGTCTTGCATCACTTGTTCAACTCCGACACTTGCACAATTAAACAAGGAATTTGCTATTCCCCCTTGGAGCACTTTCTTTTACAAATCCCCTTCATTCCATCCCCACATCTTGAGTGTGAAATTACCACCAGCCAACCAAATCTTTGCCTTTGGCCGGGAAACTGGCCTCGTCTCCACTGAGACACTTTGACATGCCACCCTGCACACACAACCCCACAACATCCATTCATCATCTTCAATTCACTCTGAATCCTTCAACCCTCCATGTCTAGCCACATTTGTCTTTACATTTTCCTTCCCCATCCCTCATTTGCTCCCTCGATTCGGTTAAAATGGAGAGAACAAGAGAGATGGATGGAAAGCCGGTATGCACCAAGGAAAAAGAATAACAGCATGTGAAGGAATCATTTGGCCTGTCAAACCGAGTTATCTTCTCAATACACCAGGGTGGGTGTGTTTCAGAAACATTATCTCCCTTCAAAAAGCCTAATGAAAACATTTATCTATTAAGAAATCACCTGCCAGGAAATAAAATTGATACGAGAAAAGTGGAATTATATGTGTTTAACTCATGACAACATGCTTCGATCTAACATACAGACCTATTACCCCAAACCAGCTTTGACAGCTGCCTCATCTTATGTGACTGGTATCTCTTTCTGTGTAGCTGGTTTTCTGTGATTATCTATCATCGCACACTTTATCTCCCCAATCCCTCACTCTCTCTCATCCTTCCTTCTTCACCCTCCTCAGTTTGACAAATCACACGGCGAGCAGCTGCAGCACATGGTCGATCAATAAAACGTTTTAATTCTTTATTAAACCTGCAGTGCGGAACTTTTGTCTCCCCCCTCTGGCAGTGAGAGTAATTAAACAAACACTGTTGATGCGCGCTTATGACATATGGCTGCAGGTGAGCTCACCAAATCTGAAGTCTTCCAGTGCAAATAAGGGTGCGTTTTGAATGGCACTGCACTTTTATGGCATTTTATGAATACTAATCTGTCAAAAAGCAGTAACCCAACATCCATGTCTGCTATTATTCTCTTCTTTTCTTTCAGCGCTCTCCAAAGAGGAAAAGCTACACCAATAGTGATCCGTGTTTGTCCTCTGCACCTGTGAGTCGGGTTGTCCGTCCGTCCATGCCCATTCTCATGAAAATGATATCTTAGGAACGCCTTGAGGGAATTTTCAAATTTGACACAAATGTCAACTTGGACTCCAGGATGAACTAGTTGGTGGTGATGCAAATGTCTTATAGGATAAAATGATGAAGTGATATGGATGTAAACATGGATGTAAACTGTAACTTGACTGGTTGGCGGAAGCATACAACCACGAGGCGGTAATTCTAGTCTTTACTTTAATCCTCTCGAAAAACTTTTCTTGCACACTGTCAAGTAATTATGAAATCCCTCGTCCTCAATATGTAAACCCTCGACCCTGGAGTGAGCAGCCTCGAGCACAAACAGAAGGTTCTAGGCGGCGTCGAGACCGTCGGGAGAGAACCAGAGCACGCTTTCGAGCATTCTCTCAGCCTTATCCACATCTCGAGCTAGGCCGTTCCAACGCAGATGAATAACAAATGGACTCTTGTGATACAGAGTACGTAATCCCTAATCAGTATGACTTGATTAATGTTAGCAGGAAAGTGTTAAGATTTACTCCCTATTGGAGTAGGAATGATACATGATCATTTAAGTAGTTGCGATTAACATAAATGTGCATGTAACCAAGATCAGGTCTTAAGAATATGAAGTAACAAGAATGACTTATGGTCGAGATAAAGGACCTTGTGGATGTGAAATTATGACATAGGTGGCACTGTGTTACTATAGTGGCATATCTAAAAGGGAGTGCATAGACTATAGAAGTCAACGACAACGCAGCAAACCCCCCTCTCTCTCTCTTCCATCAAACGGACATTCAATTGAACAGGTTACACCAGCCGCCTTTTTATTATAATCAGTATATCTGGATTACGAATCATTATTATACCCAATCTAATATTGAACTAATTATATTTCAATCATCATTTGAGCTGTTTGCTTTTGCTCTGCCTAATCCTACAATCAAAATATGATTTGCAATTAAAGCACAAACTGTGGACATTGGAATCATTACTTCTTAAGAACTGTGGTCCTTAAGGTACAGCGTGCGAAACATCATAAAGAAGAGTTTTCTGCAAATGACTACTAACCAATCCTAGAGGCTTTGTAAGCTCTGAACATCATCCTAGCACCTTTCCAAGTGCACAGATCACCGAGGAGAGCTGCCGTTAACGGGTGTGGCTGGTATCAACGCCTGGCTCCTAGATTATTCAGCCAGTCCTCCACCCAGCTGCAGCGGGGTTGGCGTCATGTAGTAGTAGTGAGAAGCTAGGTGAATCTCCTCGCCACCAGTTTAAACAGTTTTTGGCTACTGAGTTATAACCTGCAGGAAAAGTAGCTCTAAATTTAAGCCTCCATCTATAGCATTTTAAAATGTCTGATTTTGGCCCTGTCCTCTAGTAGCATAAAGAACATTGCACACCACTGCACACTAAATCTCTGAAGTAAAATGCAAACTCCAAAATTATAACAGTAGCTAATAATAACTGATAAAATCCTTGTCATTGTTTTGGTTTGTGCTTTGTTGCATGTAACAGGAGAACTGGCGTGGAATGGTAGTTGGAAAACAGTTTTAAAGATCGTATGATGATTTATTTAAGCCGCTTGCTTTTCCCAACTTGAGGCTGTTTTCTTACAAGAACAGGAATCGCATTGCCTCTAGGTGCGAGATGCAACACTACCTTTGTGCATTCCTCAAAAATTTACCTTTCCCAGTGTTACTGTGGCGGAGATATTCTGAAACAACTAAGACGATAGCAGCTTGTGTGAAATCTCTGTCCCTGAAAACCAAATGTTCAAAGATGGAGGGAAAACACAGATTGCTGAACACGGTGCAATATTAACTGGTTTCCAAGGGTGCGTGTTCACATTTGATCAGCCCAGTCATCCGAATCATTAGACCGCAGAGCTTCTTCTCATGGCCTTTTAAGAAGAGACGGAGGAGGAAACCTGCTTTGACAGCACTCGGATGCAAATGTCACCCAGCTTGTCTTTGATAGATTATTCAGAGAGAAGGGGAGGGAGAGAGGAGACATTATTTGTAGAATTGTTATAATGCACCAGCAAGCACTGCCGTTGACTGTGAAGTGGGATCATGAGACTGGGAAGGAGGGATGGAGAGAAAGAAGGGAGGGAGAGGAGGAGAAGAGTTGTGTTCAAAGACGCGGCAGCAATGGGGAAATTGCCTCCCACCCACGGGATCAATGCAGTTCATTTGGCGCAGTGAGAAATGACAGCTGATTATTCAGCCATTCCCCTCAGCACATATGTTTTACCCCATGTCCTCCACAGCTTGCAAAAACACGATCTATCCATCCACCAGGGAAGGAGGGGGGGTAACGGAGAGGGTGACAGATACAGAAGCAGTGTGGGCAAAATGTGGGAAAAGGCCGTCGGATTGAGGAAAGTAGATCAGGGAGGAAGAGAGAATTCCATAATGCTGAGACAAGACAAAAGAAATTAAACGTCGGCAGTGAGTAAGTTAGTTTCTTCAAAGAGAGGAGGATGAAGATTGTGACTGTAAAGATGGTCTTGCTTTGGTTTAAACCCCTACCTGTCTGACATCACACTATACCATTAGAGATGAATAAACTTTGCTTTGTCTCTGCCTGAACTTACCAGATTCTTGCGTGTTTCTGGAACGGCACTGACGTCCACCGGCTCCCTCTCGATGGCGTTGACGAAGCGAGCTTCAGGTACAGCGATGGCACAGATGACATGGACCCACCTGGTTACAGAGAGAGATACCAATGTAACCTACATATAGACTATTTTGAAGCAGAAATCAGAAATCCTCAGGGAATGAAGTCAATAAAATTTAAATTATATTTATAATGTTTAATTGTTTACTGGGGAATGACGTTTTAAAATGTCTGAAGAGGTTTTGCACACGTGGAAAAATGACCACAATAAAACCCGAGCATATGCTACTAACCGGTTGTCTGTGGTCGTCTTCAAAGCTCCTCCCCGCAAGTTACAGAGACAACACTCCTGAAAAACAGAAAGAAAATGAGAATAAAGTTTAGGCAGTGATGGAAATACAGATCTTCTGACCTCCATACCTTGGCCAATTCAGTCTTTTTCTAGGCAATACCTTGGCTTGGTTTTGCAATAGCTGCTGGGGTACATAATCTACCATCTACCTACCTACCAACCAATAACAATCTTTAGAACAGCAGATTTTAGTAGAAAACATAAAGAAATAGAGGCTGCAGATCCAGTCAACTCTGAGTGTTTGATACTTGGAAGTCCTGGAGAAGATCAGACTGTTTTTCTAGACTTGTGTTTTTTTTGTTTTGTATTAGGTAGTGTTGCTACTCACCACAGTCCAGGCTCTTGTTGCACACCTGGAGCACATCCAGGGTTCACTGACAGATTCTGGCTTCACACCGTAACAACCTATAAGAGAGGAGAGATTAACACACACACACACACACACACACACACACACACACACACATCACATCTGTG
>CAKALY010026432.1:5194-50901 GCA_916701095.1 Sebastes oblongus
ACTAGGTGGAGAGATTATATCTCTACTCTGGCCTGGGAACGCCTCGGGATCCCCCAGTCAGAGCTGGTTAATGTGGCCCGGGAAAGGGAAGTTTGGGGTCCCCTGCTGGAGCTGTTGCCCCCGCGACCCGATCCCGGATAAGCGGTTGAAGATGGATGGATGGATGGACAAAATCAGGTTACGGTCGACCGTACAGCTCGTTTATATGACGAGTCGGGATGAGAACACGTTGATTCAGCGGTTACTCCAGTTGTGGTTTCACCGTGTTACCGGCAGGTTTTCATTTTCTAACATTTCAATAACAACTCAAAACAGAGTAGAGCTGAAATGATTAGTTGATTCTTTGATTAGTCGACCGACGGGGAAATAATTTGCAACATTTTTGATAATCGATTAATCGTTTTAGTAATTTTCGAAGCAAAAATCCCCCAAATTCATCGATGCCAACTTCTCAATTGTGAATATTTGCAGGTTTATTCATATTATCTTTGGGCTTTGGACAGAATTTGCAGTTTATGAAGTCGTCTCTTTGCGCTCTAGGAAATTGCACTGGGCATTTTTTTTTACTATTTTATAGACTAGAAGTTATTAATCAGCAATAAATAATCATTAGTTAAATTGATAATGAATGAAAATAATGGTTAGTTGCAGCCCTAAAACACAGACTTCTCTCTTGTCTATTAAATATAGTTTTAGAAACAGCACGCTGTGTAAGTATTAAGATAAAACAAAAGTTTTATAGACTCCTCTCGATGTCCGTAAATATAATATTTCTATTCATGATCTTTGATGAAAACATTTTCCTTCGTCTAACAGTAATTTGCAACTTTTTCAGGTCTTTCTGGCTAATTTCTCCTCATACTTTTATAATTAATTTCTAATACTATTTGTAATTGAACATTTTGGGAGTTACATTTGTGTGTTGAATTTTATATAATTTGGATTTCGTGAAATATTTCTCACTCAAGCTGTTGTTGTTGATATCTGATGAATCTCTGCACCAGACACTCGCTGTCTGAAGAACAAATCAGGTCAGAAGTTGACGTTGGTTCATTAAAAAGAGGATTCAGAGAGACAGCAGACTAGAGATCAGTTCATTAAGTGTTCAGGTGTGTTTTTATAGATCATAATGTGTTTCTAACTGCAGCTAAATGTGTCTCACATAAACCGTCTTGATTCAGTCGACACTAAGCTGTTTGCAGCGTAATCGTGTCTGTTGATCTGTTGAGCATAAACAGTTTCATGTTTGTCTAAACAATCATGAAATATGATCAACATCTGGAGACACATTTACGCTGTGGATTAGTTCAAACCCAGATCATTCGTTGGTTCGCCTCTAAATCAGATGGATAACAACTTTAAAAGTTTAAAGCCTTTTTTTGTAGTCCCTTTGAACTTTTACATTGCGTTCTTACCCTCAATTTATCAAATTTCCTCATTGTGTAAACAATGACAACAGGCAACAACAGCTGTCAGTGTGTCAGTGTGCTGACTTGACTATGACTTGCCCCAAACTGCCTGTGATTATCATAAAGTGGGCATGTCTGTAAAGGGGAGACTCGTGGGTACCCATAGAACCCATTTACATTCACACATCTGGAGGTCAGAGGTCAAGGGACCCCTTTGAAAATGGCTGTGACTGTTTTACCTCGCCAAAATTTTGTGTAAGTTTGGAGCGTTATTTATCCTCCTTCACGACAAGCTAGCATGACATGGTTGGTACCGATGAATTCTTTAGGTTTTATTGTTTCATATGATACCAGTATCTTCACTCATAAGTTTAAAACTGACAAACTTACTAACCGATGAGTGCAGCGGTAGACCAGCAGCTCTCCTGTTCTGAAAGGTAAAATTACTGTTTTTTTAATGGAGCCTGTTTGCTTTGATGAGAGCGATATCACAGCTTTTTTTTTTTTTTTTTACGTATTTATTTTTATTTTTTAATGTTCAAAATAAATCGTATTCAGTGATGCTTTGTGTGCATGGAGCTGCAGCCTCTTAGCCGAGGATGAGTGTAATATTTAGGTGAGTTGTTTTCACAACAGCTGCTGAGTGATGACGTCCTGGTTTAGATAACGATGGAAAAGTTTGTCAGAATATATAAACTTGGCATTTTTGATCCAAACATCATCACTAAATCGAGTCAATATTTTTTTCCAGAGAAGACGTTTGTTGTTGTTGTTGGCATCTTGAGGCTCCCGAGGATTACTCTGAATTTACTCTGTGTTTGTTGTGGAAATTAAGTCTGTTGAGAATCTCTGCCTTTCTGACACGGATCAGGATCCATGGTTTGAGTTATTAGAGGCCATCTAGAGCTGCAATGATTAGTAATTAATGATTATCAAAGTAATCATTAAAGTAATTTTTTCATGCAGGAAACGCTGTTTTCAGCCTCAAATACGGAGCTTTTCTCTGTTTTATATGATAGTAAACTGAATATCTTACATTTAAAGGCATAACTTTTAAGACTTTATTCAATTAATCTAGAAAATAATCTGCAGATTAATTAAAAAATGAAAAATAATCCTTAGTTGCAGCCTTAAAGCCATCTATTCATTTTTTTTTTTTACAATTTCTAATTAGATTTTGCAACACAGATATTACTTAATCCCTGAATAATTCATCCTACTTTGAGATAACTTTTATGACATGAAGATACAATCCCTGATTTTGTGACAGTTTTCCAAAATTTGTCCCAAAGTACTGATGAAACGTTTAAACTTTTAAATGTTTTAAAACAGTTTTGAGGTCAGATATGGGTGGATGACATAAAGTAACTAAAAATTGATCCTAAAAAAGACAAATTTACACTTTTATCTGAGTTTACCTCACATTTATTATTTAATATCAGTGCTTTGAACCCTTTATGAGCTTCAGTTTCAAGTCACTTTTCTCATAAACCAACATCCAGTTGTGTTAATGGATCGTGGAGCTGCTGAAGTCTCTGTTAAATTTACTGTTTGTCGTTTCGTGTTTATCCTCATTGTCATGGAGAAGATACAAGATCTGACTTTAAACGACATCCTCATCCAAACCCACAAACAGAGTTTATTACATCTAACCTGGCATTCAATTTAACATTTTCTCTTTGAATAATTCCTCTTGGAGACTTCGTCCATCTGTGCAAATCCTCAGTTTTCATACCGTTTCTCTTCAGAGGAAGAGCTTAGGTCTTATTATCTGCAGGTCAAAGGTCAGATTGTTTTTGTTTTTAATCCTGTCAAGACAGTCGAGGTTATTTAAGGTGATGCTCAGTAGTTTTATGGTCCTGTCTGCAGACTTCATCGTCATGTTTTAAAGCTCCCCTGAGGATCCTGTTTAAACTTCGGCCACAGTTTTTTCCTCTCCACGAGGAGCGGCCGTACGGAGATGTGGATCCCCTGAGCAGCTCTGAATGCCGGGACATCCGGGACTCTGTGAGAGCATGTCGACTAACACATCTGCTGTCTGAATTATTCCTAGAAGTATGAGTTTTGAAAAAGTTTTTTTGCTGTCTTTTGAAAAGTGAGCTATTAATGAAGCCTTGTGTATAAACTGTATAGTATTGAACTTGCATTTATAAATTCGAGGGCTGTCAAATCGATTCAAATATTTAATCGCAATTAATCACATGATTGTCCATAGTTAATCGTGATTAATCGCACTTTGGGCAAGTAGCTTTCTGACATTGAACCCCGCATTACCTATCTGTCATCTATCTACTGTCTTATTGAGGATGGAACCTGCCAAAATCTAAAATAAATAAATGAATGGCTCTGTAAATAAATAAATATGTTACTAAATGTAGCAAAAATATTATTAAAAATAAATGTAGCCATTAATTAATTGACTTTTAATTTAATTAAAATAATTAAATTATCTTCTTTTTAATGTTCCCCTTTTATTTATGCATTTATTTCATCATGTGTAATAATTATTTTATTATTATTATTATTATTATTTATTTTTGAATTTATTTATTTTTACATTTATTCTTTATTAATCTTTTTATTTTTATTTTTTTAAATATATGTATTTATTTATATCAATTCATGTCACATTTCATCAATTAATTAATGGCTACAATTAATGACTATTTATCTATCGAGTCCTTTATTTATTCATGGTTCTGTTTAATTTTCCTTTTTATTTATTTATTTGTATTCATGTCTAAATTTATGTATTTTATAATAAATAATTATTTTTTTCTTTATTTTTAAATGCATTTATTTATTATTACTGTCCTCTCTACTGTCTACGATCTAATAAAAGCATAAAAATGCACCTGAAAAACAGTAATTCCCCAGGTGGATTTTGGTGTGTTCAAACTGAACATGCATCAAAAACTAGAGGTGATGTGGATGCAAACAAAGTCATTGTAGATGCAAATAAACGTGACGCACTAACTGAGGCAATATTACATGGACTCAAAGTGAAAATGTTTGAACTCGACTGAAAGACTTGAGGTTATTGTGAGTCTGTGTGACTCTTTATCTAGAATAAACTGAAAACAACATGTCTTACCTGGCTGGTGAAGGTGATGTAGTAGGTGTCGTACTGGACGCGAGGTTGAGTCCAGAGCAGAGTGACGGATGTCTCCGTGATGTCTCTGGTGCTCAGCCGGGTAACCCCCGACATGACTGGAGAGAGAGATTTATATAGTTCATTTGTTGGTTTATTTAACATCATACCGGACATCACTATACTAATCGGAACAGAGTATTCAACAAAGCCGTGTAATAAAAGCATCATAGATCAGGGTCAGTAGGGGCCTACTGCCATTTCAATGCAACCCTGTCAAGCTCGTTAGAGAAACTCCTCTTTCATTGGTTGTAGCCGCTCCCTCCTAACTCCCTCATAGCAAATAATTCAACATAAAATAAGATGAAATCAGATTGTATATACAGATATATTGTGTACTCCGGCCCCAGAAAAAGACAAACAAGTCTTTTTTTTCCTTCAGATTTTTTAATGTAAAAAGTTTTCCTCCGTCTCGTCTGTCTTTCTTTCTCATGTGATTGATGTGATGGAACAAATGAACCAGCAGGCCTGCACTGGTGCTGAAACTGATGTACGTATCAGCGTTTGGCATCAAACCGTCAGCCGTTTGCTAAACTGGCATCACGACAATGAAACAAACTCTTCGATCTGATCTGCTGCTTGTAAGTGATACGGAGGATGTTTTAGTCATTAAAGGGTTTGATCCAGACCGGGTTCATGATTCAGAGCCTCAGATCAGATCAGGGAGAGGAAGCTGGATGGCTCTGAGAGACAAGAATGAAACAGATCTGAAAGAGGATTTTTCTCAGGAGCTGGTGGAGACCAAACCAGAGCTAAAAGAACAAACAACAACTTAAGAACAACTTTTAAAGTACTTGTACTTATTGAGTATTTCCATTTTCTGCTACTTTATACTTCTACTCCACTACATCTCTACTACATCTGTACTTTTTACTGCGCTACATTTGTATGACAGCTTTAGTGACTTTGGCAATTTTAGATCATTTATACAAAATATAAGAAGATTAATTTGAGATGCAGCTCATTACTGTGTCAAGTTGCTGTAGTGATAGAAGTATATGATGACCATTCCCATGCTCTATTATGTCTCATAAGTTGTTGCTGCATTTTTTGGATTGATAACATTTGATACTCAGATTTGGTGCTAAATTGAACCATTTTTTACCAATTGAGGATTGATAAAAATGATCAATAATCCCTCCAAAATACCAAATTAAGACACCAAGACCTTGAGGAACACCATAGAAAAAGCCATGCTGTAATTTGGGATCAAAAATGTTTGAAATTTGGAGATTTTCTGCAAGAATGCATAATTTGGCGATTTGATTACGAGCACTTGTGTTGTGTAAACTGCTCAGAAACCCCCTTCTTGTCAATCTAGCTAGGAAAGCCATCCATCCTCTGAATGCTCTAGGTCTCTAGTTTGATCCATCCATCCTCTGAATGCTCTAGGTCTCTAGTTTGATCCATCCATCCTCTGAATGCTCTAGGTCTCTAGTTTGGTGCTTTTGTGAATGGAGTCTGGTGGCTTTGAAGAGAGCGATGTAACGGCTTCAGTTCCCTGTCAGAAAGGGCTGTGTGATGGCGAGGTGAAAATATTCTTAATATAGCATGCACTAGATTTTTTTTAGGTGGCTAAAATACGTTTTTCTTCTGACGCTTTACCTCGCCATCAGATGGGGAACTGAAGCTGTTATAGCGCTCTCTTCAAAGCCACCAGACTCCATCCACAAAAACAGTTATTTTATTCCAATCTAACCCTTTCAGTTATTTCTAAACTCAGCCCAGCTAACGTTGACTCAGCTGGTGATAGCGCTCACATTATTCATAACCTTATTGATTAGCTTACTGTGATGCAGATGGAGTCGACCTTTTAGTACAAGATCTGAGTACTTCTTCTTCCACTGGGCAAAAGAAATGCTTCACTTTTGTGGAAAATAAAGTTGTATTCTTTTCTATTCTATCAATAAACAGTTTATCACAAAGTTTTATGACATTTTTATGACCACGACAATGTATTTACTGTCACGTTGTATACATTTCACACGCATCGGTCTTCCACATAAAGTGCAGTTGATGAAACCACAGAGTGAAACATGTGGCTCTGTGTGTGAAGCTGCCAACGCTCTCAGCTCTCAGCCTGGCGGAGCCACACAGCTGATGTATGACTGCACACAGCGGAGGCATACTCCGTAATAAATCACCAGTCTCTCGTAAAATAAGTGCTGAAAAATTCACTGCTCGGTGGTTCACCAAGAGCCTGACGTCATGCTTCCCGTAAACAATTACCAAAAGGTACTTTACATCATATGAGCTGAGGCATTTACTACCACATGCATTCAGAAACTGGTGCAGAAGCTCCATAAAAGAAGGTGCAAGAAACTGCAAAGTTTTTCCTTTAACTGCTTTTATATAAAGATTCAAGATGTTGAAACTACAATAAATGATCAGCAGCAGCGCCGATTCTAGGCTCTTTTTCTCTTCGTCTTAACGCTAGTGAATAAATGTTGGTATCACATGAAACTAGAAAACCTAAATAATGCTCCAAAGTTGGGCTAAATTTTGGCGAAGAAAAACTGTCACAGACATTTTCAAAGGGGTCCCTTGACCTCTGACCTCCAGATATGTGAATGTAAATGGGTTCTATTGGTACCCACGAGTCTCCCCTTTACAGACATGCCCACTTTATGATAATCACATGCAGTTTGGGGCAAGTCATAGTCAAGTCAGCACACTGACACACTGACAGCTGTTGTTGCTTGTTGGGCTGCAGTTTGCCATGTTATGATTTGAGCATATTGTTTTATGCTAAATGCAGTACCTGTGAGGGTTTCTGGACAATATCTCTTATTGTTTTGTGTTGTTAATTGATTTCCAATAATAAATATATACATACATTTGCATAGAGCAGCATATTTGCCCAGTCCCATGTTGATAAGAGTATTAAATACTTGACAAATCTCCCTTTAAGGTACATTTTGAACAGATAAAAAAGCTCTTGTTCAAACATTTGTTTTTTTAGAACAAATATTTGGCTAATTTTAACACCCCTACTTTATACCAACCTCGTCACCTCACCCTGCAAAAAGAAAAACATTGTGATTGAATGCAGGTATTTTTTGCACGAGTATAAAATGTGCATAAAAGCAGGTGGATGGAAACATCCTGCTGCTGCCCTCTTATCTCCCTCCGTCTCACACGGGGCCTCAGACTGCAGGACTTCCCTCCCTTCGCTCCGATCAGCGGTCGGTTACATTTGGGAAAACACTTAAAGCTCTCACACACACACGTGTCGGCCATTACGCAGCAGCAGCAGCAGTCTGAGGGGATCCTGCTGTTAATGAAACACTTCCCTCTCTGGAACCACTGCAGCTGGAAGCAGCACAGACACACACAAGCTGACGCGATAACGTAGCCTCGACAACAACAATGAGGACGACGGCAAAGAACAACAACGAAAACAGCAACTAGACGTCACTTAAACAAGGATGCAGCGAATCAACAAAGTGAACGGAAACGTCCTCAATGATGAAAATAAAAACTTTACGAGTGCTCTGAGCAGAAACGATGAGATCATTGATGGAAAATAAGTTGTTGAATGAATCAAGACCAGTTCAAAGCAGAGTTAGCATGCAGCTTTAGCCGTGATGTCGAGCTCTGCTTTTCCTGCAACGTGCTTCCATCCTTTACTGGATGTGTAGTGTTTACCACGCTGGATTTATCATGTGAGGGTGCAGGTCGGATCCACGCTGACCCTCCAACGTTTTCTAGATGAAACCAGAAAGCGGTTTGTTTTGGTTGACGGATACGGAACGGATATGACGTCACGTTACTCAGACTACAACAATAAAAGCGGTAACTTCCTTTTACTCAAATGAAGCAGATATATCGATTCTGGTATTCAAAAAATCGTAAAAAAACCCCCTAAAAAATACGGACTACGTACAAAGACCTTTAGCATTTCAACATCAGAATTTACTGGCTGTGGTGGAAGAAGTACTCAGATCTTTTGCTAAAGTAAAATATAGCAATACCACAGTGTAGCCTCAGGTCTCCAGGACTCACCGGTATCACAGTTGGCTCCGGTCCTCCCCTCCTCACACTGGCTGCAGTCTGGTCCGGTGAACCCTCGCCGGCAGACGCACTCCCCTTTGACGCACCGCCCCTTGTTGTTGCAGTTTCTGGGACAGCCTTTGGCGGAGCAGTCCGGCCCGGCGAAGCCCACCTCGCAAACGCACTTCCCGTTTGCGCACTTCCCGTGGTTGCTGCAGTTTTTGGGACAAGCTTTCTCAGAGCAGTCGTCTCCGGTGTATCCAGCGTTGCAGACGCACAGTCCGTTAACGCAGCGCCCCCTTTTGTTGCAGTTTCCTGGGCAGGACGCCTCAGAGCAGTCGTCTCCGGTGAATCCAGCATCACAGACGCACCGTCCGTTCAAGCAGCGTCCCTTGTTGTTGCAGTTTCCTGGACAGGACGCCTCAGAGCAGTCGTCTCCGGTGAAGCCGCTGTCGCAGACGCACAGTCCGTTAACGCAGCGTCCCTTGTTGTTGCAGTTTCCTGGGCAGGACGCCTCAGAGCAGTCGTCTCCGGTGAATCCAGCATCGCAGACGCACAGTCCGTTAACGCAGCGTCCCTTGTTGTTGCAGTTTCCTGGACAGGAGTCCTCAGAGCAGTCTGCACCGGTGAAGCCGCTGTCGCAAACACATTTACCGTTCACACACCTGCCGCGGTCGCTGCAGTCATCCGGGCATGTTCTTTCAGAGCAATCTGGGCCGCCGAATCCGTCATCGCAAACGCACTCTCCATCAACGCAGCGCCCCTTGTTGTTGCAGTTTCCTGGACAGGAGTCCTCAGAGCAGTCTGCACCGGTGAAGCCGCTGTCGCAGACACATTTACCGTTCACACACCTGCCGCGGTTGTTGCAGTTGTCAGGACAGGCCCTCTTTGAGCAATCCGGGCCGGTGAATCCAGGATTGCACGCACACTGTCTGTTAACGCAGCGGCCCTTGTTGTTGCAGTTACCTGGGCAGGATTTCTCAGAGCAGTCTGTGCCGGTAAAGCCAGGATTGCACACACACTGCCCGTTCACACAGCGCCCCCTGTTGTTGCAGTTACCAGGACAGGATTTGTCCGAGCAGCTGGGACCAGCGAAGCCACTGTCGCAGACGCACTTGCCGTTCACACACCTGCCGTGGTCGTTGCAGTTGTCGGGGCAGCCTCTCTGCGAGCAGTCGGCGCCGGCGAAACCAGGGTCGCAAACGCACTGTCCGTTCACACACCGCCCGTTGTTGTTGCAGTTTCCGGGACAGTTGGACTCACTGCAGTCCAGACCGCTGAAACCGGGGAAGCAGACGCACTTTCCGTCCACGCAGCGCCCCTGATCGCTGCACTCGTTGGGACACTCGTCCGTCTTTGGTTTGATGGAGCAACCTGCACCTGAAGCAGAGAGACAGAGGACAGACGGGTTAAACAAGGGCGAGGACACAGAGACACTTCAACCATGTGGTCTTTCATGTAGGATGTTTCCATGCTAGCTTTTCTTCGGCTAGCCTATAATCTTTTGTAATTGGACAACGCCCTGCTCTGTGGGTAAAGAAAGGCTTTAACCAAGCACTTATTGTGAAGTCAGATGTAGATGAAAGAGTTGCCAAAAATTAAAATTTGTGTTTCGTGAAATATGGTAATTTATGGTCCACCCTATTGTCTAATCTGGTGACATCTCAGGGCTGAACTATAAGGTGTGCCTGCTTGCCCGGGGCCGGAGCTGAGGATGGAAATAGCTAAGGAGTGAACACATGCGCAGTACCGATCAGGCAAGAAAATGGCGGGGGACAAAGACGATCAGATAAAAACTTTTTAAAAGGTAAAAAATCACCCAAAAAGTTGTAAACCGTTTCTCTAGAGTCCGTTATATTCGTCTTGTATTAGTGTCCTTATAGCCTCACTAGTAGCGGAGCTCGAACTGTACAGTTCATCCTGACAGAAGCTTTTGTTTGCTGCAGTTTAATAATGGAAGTTGATCTGAAACATGTCTTGAATTATTTAGAGCAGAGTCGTCGTCCCTCTCAGTATTTGGGGGGGTGGAGGTCTAATCCTCTCTAATTAGACTGTAACGCAGCGCTGCTTTGACTAATTACAGGAGGGTGGAGGAGGGAAGCTGCTCCGGACTGGGAGGAGATGGAGCCGGACTGAGATCACACTGGGCAGCGAGCGGAGGACACACACACACACACACACACACACACACACACAGTTAGCTCATGCTTCGAGCTCTGCCAGTTTCTAATGGATCAGTCCTGAGGTCAGCTCCACTCCGACGGAGGAAGTGACTGATGGACTGAATCTAACATAAATCTGTCAAAGATGATTTAACTGACAGTCAGACACAACTACAAATACTAAGTAAGTACAAAACGGAGGTAATGGTACTCCGACTTTGTACCTCAAACCCACTACGATTATTTAACGACTGTACTGAGTTGTTTTGCAAATGAATAGTTTACACTTTGTTGTATCTAGGTAGGGTTCAAGACTCCAATATGACCCCAATCGGCCACTTGGTGGCGCTGTCTTTAACGTCCAAAACCCCTTACATCGTAAGTCAGATTGACTTTAAATTTGACCCACATGTCCAGCTCAATGTGCTCTATAAAAAAACCTCAAGAACCTCTAAAGTCCACTTGACTAGATTTTCCACCATTTATATATATATATATATATATATTTTTTTTTTTTTAATCGCCTCCTTAATCTTTATGGACATTTATTCTCGATGGACATCAGAGATAATGATATCATCGGAAAGGGTACGTCACACTGAATCTAAAAATATCACAATAGAATCATGGAGTGAATGAATACAGGACTTCTACTTATAATAGAGTATTTTTACTACTTTTCTTTCTACTATCACTGGATTACTTTGATACTGAAGAAAAGTTAAAAACGTGATTATTCTCAGGCAAGTTCTGCAGTTATACGAATACTCTTTTTTCGATGATTTCTAAGCAGATTTATAGACATTTATTTGTTAGTTTCATGGCAAACTAGCCAATGATTGTCAACATTTATTTCATTCAAAACCTCACGGTGGCGCCAGAGGAAAAGTCAGAAGAAATCTTTAACATTAATCCTCTGGGGAACGTGAATGTCTGTACAAAATGTAATTTACAAATCCAACAACAGTTAAAATATATCAGTCTGGACCACAGTGGTGGACTGACCGAGCGTGGCTGTTGTTGTTCGCAGCTTTTGACCAACAACAATCCAGCTGTGACTACAGAGAAACAGGGATTTTTCAACAAACAAAGAACATTCAGTGCCGTGTTTATACAAGACATGTTGCTATAAACACATGCTGCGCAGCAAAGCAAGAACACAAAACCCAGATGTGTCATTTCAGATTGTAATCGGGCTAAAAATTCATAACAGTGAGAGTCTAGACTGTTCTGTTACGTTGTCAGTACCAAAAGAATCATATTAGATAATGTGTTTGTATTTGTTGTCATGGTGAAGCACATGGCGAATAGTGATAGGATGACTGTGGTCAGATTCAAAAGCTGTGTGAGTATGATCATCATTTTTCATAGTTAGGATAACATTTGGGAATCAAATCTAGGTTCAACACCTCCGTTATTTATCTGGGGATAAGCACCTTGAGATCCACCATCTTGTTCTCATAAGGGACCGTCTTATATTTATGATTTATTATGTCCTAATAACTTAATTTTACTGTGTGTCAAAACAAATCACAGACAACAACATGTTGATTAAAGACAAGTTTTAAGTGGTTTTAGGGTGGATCTTTGGCGTTTTGTCCCGTTAAAGACGTAAATCACGTGACCCCCTGAGGGTTTGACTTCCTCTGGTCCAGACGATCATAACGGAGTTAAACATGTCCTCAAAACATCAAAACATATTTTCTCAATCAGCTTAAAAGGAACACACAATGTTCTGCTGTTTTGTTTATTTCACATCAGAGATTTTCATGTATTTGTGGTTTTGGAGATGGGTGGGGTTCAGTTACAAAAACATGACATCATCACCTAAATATGATGTTTTTGAGGTTTAAGGCCTTTACACACCGGAGGGGCAGGCGGCGTGACAAATATGAACAACACGAAAACGAAAATACTCGCCTGCGAATATTCAGCTCAGTTGCATGAAAGGGCGTATGAATGACACGATGATGTGCGAGGCAAAAGCGTGCAAGAAGAACGGCGTTCTTGCTTTTGGCGTGTCATTTGTCGCCATGTAGTCTGTACTGACTGCAATGTAAACGCATCCGTGTGAATATGCTACGCTCAGAGGTAGTGACGTAGAATTAGAAGAGAGGGAGACTGCTGATGTTGGGTGGATGGGTCCAACAAAAACAGGACTTTTGACCAGGAGGCCGCTGTTCGAGACCAGCGTTTTGTTTTGTAAGTGACGTTAGTGACTATTTTCCGTACTTATGTTACGCTGTTTCCATACGTATTTTAAGGCTAAAATGCCTTACTGTGAGATCGGGTTGGAATATTTTATGTCTAGGGCTTTTATTGTGTAAGGTAAGAATGGAAAGAGTGGATCTGGTCCGCACTGCCTTTGTCAAGGTTTAAAGGAGTAATATACTGTATGTGTCCGCTATGTCCGTTCTGCACAACTTCATTGGTTGATGCCTTTATTCGCGGTGCAAAAGCTCAGAAAAATCCACCTTGTTCTGATTTTTTTTTTTTTTTTTTCGCCGAATTAATCGCACAACATAAAACCTGGTGTGTAAAAAGGCCTTTAAACTAGAGCTGTCAAAGTTAACGTGACAATAACGCGTTAACACAAATTTGTTTTAACGCCACTACTTTCTTTAGCACATTAACGCATCTTGCATTTCAACTGTCATGGCCATTTTCAAAGGGGTCTTGACCTCCGAAAAAAAAGTCTGAAAAAAAGTTTGAGAAATTTCCGAAATAAAGTCAGAATTTTTTTTTTTTTTTTTTAAAGTCCGAAAGAAAAGTCGGAAAAATGTTCTGAAGAAAAATCTGAAAAATGTCCGAAAGAAAGACAGAAGAAAAGTCTGATACTGGTGTCATATGAAATTAGAAAACCTAAAGAATCCATTGGTACCAACCATGTCATACTAGCTTGTGCGAAAGAGGTTAAATGACGCTCCAAAGTAAATTTTGGCGAGGAAACCTGTCACAGGCATTTTCAAAGGGGTCCCTTGACCTCTGACCTCCAGATATGTGAATCTTTACAGACATGCCCACTTTATGATAATCACATGCAGTTTGGGGCAAGTCATAGTCAAGTCAGCACACTGACACACTGACAGCTGTTGTTGCCTGTTGGGCTGCAGTTTGCCATGTTATGATTGGAGCATATTGTTTTATGCTAATTGCAGTACCTGTGAGGGTTTGTTTTGTTTATTGATTTCTCTGCTCTGCAAAGCCGAGTGAAGCATTGTCACATTGTTCTCACGCTGCTTACAGACACTTTAACTGTTGTTGCTTATGTAAAGCTAGAGAGAAATATTAACAATGAGCTGGTTTTACCTTTGCTCTCCTTGGAGGTGCAGCAGCCTCCCTCAGCTCCTCCACATTTCTCCCTGAGGGACGACACCTCCCTCTCCAGCCTCTCCAGACGCTCCCGCATGGCAGCGAACTCCGCCTCACAACCGCAAGACCCGGAACCTGAGCCCGACGGAACCAGTTTGATCTTGTGGGTCAGGACCAGAGGAGAACCGGGGATCAGGTTGATTTCTCTACCTGAGAGATGAACAGGTTGGATTAAAAAACTGGGAGGAGATGGAAACTGAACTTTAAATGCTTAAATGAGTATGATTAATAAAATAAACAGGTTTTTACCTCCCTGGCTGACATCAGATGAATCCCCCTGAGTGAGGAAGCTCTCTGAGATCACCACCTGTAACAATGTCAAAGCTCAACTTTAGTATCTCTTTGTGTTATGTTTGCAATATTGCTGCGTCCTAAAAGAGCAATTATTAAACGATGCATTGAGTTAGGAACAAGCGATGACCTCTGGTGCTGAGAAATGACGCCAATACTGAGGTGCCAAAAACTGCAGTTCCTCAAAGCCAAACTTTACTCGTTTTTCTTCAGTAACGCTGGTAACTTACCGGGGATCAGGCCTCCAGGTCGTCCCGGTAATGCTACATGAGTACTTTTACTTCTGGTACTTTAAATATATTTTGATTTTGACTTAAGCAATATTTTAAATGCAGGACTTTTACTTGTAACAGAGTATTTCTACACTGTGGTATTGCTAGTTTTACTTAAGTAAAAGAGTTCTTCTTCTACCGCTGCCAGTGAAGTCTGATGTTGAATTACTAATTCTGACAGTTTTTCAATCCAACTTCTAAACCAAACGTTTCTGCAGAGTTTTCACATCTCACAAGTAAACGATCAACGTCTGAATGCCTTTCTATCAAGAATGCAGTCTTTACTAAACTACAGCAAAGACAGTTTGTCTTTTCTGGGAGGATGTAGCTGATAAACAGAGGTGGAAGAAGTACTCTGAGCATCAAAATCTACTTAAAATGAGAGGATTTCTAAAGGGAATCTGGCACTCAGAAACACTACCACTTTTGTCCAGAGGGGCCGCTAAAATCAACACAAGATTTAAGTTCCTCGTAGTAGCTTTCAGTAAAAGTACATAAATACTAATACCAGAATATACTTAAAGTACAAAAAGTAAAAGTAACATTATGCAGATATTATTGTATTATAATTATTGATGCATTCATGAATTCATCACTTTAATGTTGCAGCTGTTAAAGGTGGAGCTCATTTGAATGATTTTGTTTACAATTTTTACTTGAGTAAAAGATCTGAATTCTTCTTTTACTACTGCTCATTTGGGCGTAACTTCCAGATGATCAAAAATCGGACATTTTTGGCATTAAGTACACAAAACTTGTCTGAATGCATCATTATTTTTCTGTCTTTATTTGGGAGGATTTGAGGATAATCAGGTTGAGATTAGTCTTCACTTCTTGAAGGAAATATTATCTCTTCAATTGGAGGATGTCTCCGTCAATCCAGCCAATAACCTGTCAGTCATTTCTACTCGTTCTGCCGACGGTCCAACTATTCCTCACTAAATCACCAACCGACCATCGACTCACCTTGACGGAGTCCTGCTTGGCGTCCCTCGGCGTCCTCTGACCTCTGACCTGCAACTCGTGGGAGGTTGATGGAGTCAGGAGGGCCGGAGCAGCCAGGAGGAGGACGAGGAGGAGGGAAGAGGGGATGAAGGGAAACATCGCTGGGGTCGGACCAGGAAAAATCTTCCTCAGGTTGTTTAGGAAAATAAAAAAGGAGAGGGAAAGAAGGGAAACTGCTCAGGAAATCTGAGCTGATTGAAGCTGTTTAGTTTGGTTGAGTTGAAGCTGATTGTTTCCAAAGATGAACAGATTAGCAGCACTCGAGCTGCAGGTGAAAGAGATCTCTGTCGGCTGCTGTCACTTCAATCACATCCCACAGAGGTGATGACATTCACCGCTCCTTTTGCCTCCCGTCTCTCCGCTGTTCTCCAGGTGATTTTCCTCCTCTGGAACAAAGACAGAAACACATTTAAAGACACCTTAAAGTTTCACGTTAGCTCAGCAGACTCCACTTTGGTCACAATTAGCAGATATGGGGCCATTAGCTGTTTACGGGCCTGTCGGTGCAGCGTGTCGGCCAATAAACCACAACGGAAAAACTAACTTGGTCTGAAAGGGTAATTTGTTATAATGCAGTCATGGCGATGGATCAGACTAAAGGCTGGTTATTTAGACTACTTAATATATTTAGTATTTGAAGAGTATTTAATGAAATGGAATCTCATGTCTTATTGGTTTAGCTGTGTTAGGCCTTACTGATCCTGATTGATTTGGAAAATGAAGCTCAATATGAACGTGTTTATCTATTCAAAATGTACCTTAAAGGGAGATTTGTCAAGTATTTTTTATACTCTAATCAACATGGGAGTGGGCAAATATGCTGCTTTATGCAAATGTATGTATATATTTATTATTGGAAATCAATTAAGAACACAAAACAATGACAGATATTGTCCAGATTTATTTTAATATTTTTTTTATCCTCTTTTCTTTCTTTTTTTTCTCATTTTAACTTTCTTTTTTGTTCTTTATCCTTTTTGCATCGTCAGTGGGTGAAGGGACAATCATTTGCACTTGTGCTTCTGTACACCTGATATTACTTCCAATAAATTATTACGAGAAAAAATAAATAAATAAATAGGTCAATAACAACAAGACAAGTGTTGATCAGAGTTTCCAACAATGGTCAAAATTAATCTTTTACTGTTTGACATTTTTTAAATTGAATCTCTTTTTAATGGTCAGACAGTATTTATGGAAATCCCCACAAAAGACCACGATATTATTAAACTACAGGAAAAAGATAAACATCTCCACACTTACAGTTTCCCCCTGACATTTCCTCCTGCACACATTCAGTAGCTGAGCGAATCCACAAATATGAGTCAAACCCTAAATGATCCAACCACCATGTTTCCCCAGAGAGGTTTAGAACCGAAGCTGGTTAATACTTCCGCTATTTGAGCTCAAATCCACTTTCTGCAGCAGTAAAACCAGCTGCTCAGACTTCCCAGTGCTGGACCCGAGTCCACAGCAACAGCATAACGTCATCCCGTCTGCAATTTGACTGCACAAATTAATAAATATCTGGGGGCCGTTATTATTATAAGGGAGCCAGCCTGTCAACATATTGCATTTTGTTAACTGAGTTTCGTTTCCTGCTGTCTTCTCAGAAGTTCTGCCATTATTACGTCCTCCAAGGAGGTTTTCGGTTTGGTTTGTTGGTTTGTTGGTCTGTTTGTCAGCAGGATTACAGAAAAAAACTACTTGACCGATTTTCATGAAACTTGGTGGAAGGGTGAAGCATGGACCAAAAAAGAATTTACCAAATAAAGTTGGACAAATCTATGAATATACCACATAAAGTTGGACAAATCTATGAATATACCAAATAAAGTTGGACACAGTATGTCTCCTAATACTCAGTTTGTGTACTGAAGGCCTATGCCTCTTTCAAACTGCTGTGTCTCATATGTGAACCTGACTCTGTTGCTAATTTAACTTGACCCGACACAAACAGGGTTCAGCATCTGCAGTTTAACGTCCATCTTTGTCTAGACCTCTCGTGAGCCGTCTCTATTGACTTCAATGGGAACAATTAGCTTGTAAATACCTGCCCGTTAAAGCTGCTGCAGCTGCTCCTGTCAGACGGACCCTCTGAGAAAACACAGGAGGGCAATAGAAAGTCCCTGAACGCACCGTAAAGACTCTCCAGCTTTACTTTCTCTCACTGCTGCTGGTTTTCATTCCTCCTGTTCACACCGAGCTTCAGAAGCCAAAATAAACTCCTTCAGAGCGGCTCGTTCAAAACACAAACTTCTGGTTGATGCTGAGATACGACTGAACAGGTGATACCTGGAAGCTTTCAGATGTGTCTGTAAAGGGGAGACTCGTGGGTACCCATTCACATATCTAGAGGCCAGAGGTCAACATGACACCCCGTCTCTAGAAACGCAATGCAGCGCTACCAGAATGCATTGCAAGGGCTGCTTACGTAGATAACTAGAATGGCACCCGGAGAGCGCAGACCTCCGCCAACGGAGATAGTCGGCTTATTATTAACACGTATAACGTATCGACGGATGCTTCTCTCATTGAGCAGCCTTGTTATGTCTGTATAACGTTACACTATGTTGTCTCTCGTCCCGTCATCTACCGCTTTTTTCTTTCTCACGGACAGCAGCTCCACACACGTATGTAATACTTCCGCTATTTGAGCTCAAATCCACTTTCTGCAGCAGTAAAACCAGCTGTTCAGACTTCCCAGTGCTGGACCCGAGTCCACAACAACAGCATAACGCCATCCCGTCTGCACAAATTAATAAATATCTGGGGCCGGTTATTATCATAAGGGAGCCAGCCTGTCAACATGTTGCATATTGAGTTTTGTTTCCTGCTGTCTTCTCAGAAGCTCTGCCATTATTACGTCCTCCATCACGCACTTTTTGAGTAATCCTGCTAACAGACAAACAAACGCACAAACAAACAAACCAATGCCGGTGAAAACATAACCTCCTTCTGAGGCCTTTGGGAATGGGAAGTGTGGAAATGACAGAGCTTGTGGACATGTACCATAAGAGTAAACTCAATAACCTGAGGAAGACAAGTGAAAAAAAGCCTCTGGTTAGTGGCTTTTTGGTCAGAATATTTTAGTTTTTATTGCAGGTTAATGGCGCGTTGTAATGCTTTGCCTGGCCATTGGTGATGTAATGATTGACAGCCGCCACACCTCCTTCGTTAACGAGCATCAGTGACGTACTCAGTCTGGACAGCCAGACGGGGGCTTTCACAGGACGAGGTCACACGGACAACATATGACAACATGAAATCATTTGGAAAAGAAACTCACAGAGTTTATGGTTTTCACATAAATTTGCATCGATTTTCATCTTGCAGCCACTGTAGTTATCACTGCAGCACATTTAAACATAATGCATGCATTCATGCAGGAGCCTTAAGGTGAAGATGCAGTCAAAACATCCTCTTCTTAACATTTTATTCAGTTTTTTTATTCCTAAAACATCTGGAGAAAACAAGTCAGAATACGCCGACAGAGTGATTTCACCTGTTTCTAATACAAAGTCTCATGTTTTAGGACTTTACAGGCATCGTTCTGTTGATATTCCTGCAACAATCTGTCTCCTTTCTGTTTTAATTGATATTGATCTGGCTGAAATAAACTCATCCCACTTGCAGACTGTGGAATATACAAGATATATATATATATATATATATATATATATATATATATATTGTTATTTATTTATTGTTTTGTTTTTCAAGGTACTTTTTGTCAATTCCAGCAAAGCAGGCAATAAAAATGTTGTCCCAGGTCCCTTCAACTATGCTCATAAAATATGTAAAAGTAAAAGCAAAATGATAATTAAGGCATAAAATAGTGCTGTTAAAATATAGCTCTTAATATAAACACAACTAAATATAAAATAGTAATGTTAATTTGTAATTTTTTGATTACTTTTGTTATGCTTTGTTTTCTGTCCATTCCTATGCATTGCGTACATATTGTATATTGTGTATACTGTTTTGTGTACTGCCCTTTGCACCAAAACAAAAAACTATATTGCATGACATAACATCCTTTTTGTGACTCACACTGAATACAAAATCACTTTCAGTCACAAAAAGTTGTACGAAAGTTTCTATTTCCCATCAGCTGTGGAGCTGAAAGTTGTTCATACTTTCTGTACCGTGCAAATAAAATATTGCACATTGTTGAATTATTCAGAATATTAAATATATGGTTGTATATTATCAGTTATCTATGATTTCCTAAAGTCCAAGACGAAGTCTTCAGGTTCAAAGATATTCATAAAGACAAAGTCGTCACAACTAAAAAGGATTAATCAGTAACAAAATAGCTGAGATTTAGATATTTGCCTCATTGTTTCATCTGTAGTTGATTCATTTTGCTAATTGAATTTATGTCTCCTCGTGCACATTGATGCAATATTCATAATATCAATAAACCTATTTCCAAATTGATTGAAATCAATCAAAGCAGCATCTTACCTGCTGTGAGCTGAGGTGACTTTCCGTCTCTGTGAAACTCTCATTGAATGACCAGCAGGAGGACGAGAGGACGGACAGAAAGAGAGGAGGAAAAAAAAGAGAAAGAGAGAGGGGAGGAGAGCTGTAAAATTTTCTCATACTTGAAGAATTTTTCCTCCTCTCTCTCTCTCCTCCTCCTCCTCCTCTCGCTCTCTGATGTAATTCTATGTGCTTTACAGGTCCCTGTTGGGCGGACGATTTGAGATGGAAAACATCTGAATTTTTAGATGTTTTTAGGGGAACGTGGGGGCCTAAAGGTCTTTAATGTGTCTCTGTCCTCTACTGGACTCTCCGTGATGTCAGAGACTCTTGTTGTTTGTTGCCTTGGTCACATTGTGATGCTGATAAACCTGCTCTCTATTGACTGTCATTGAAGCAGCTCCAGGATCTGACGTCACACAGACATTTGGCTGCCTTCTGTCTTGTTTTGTTCAGGGAGAGGATGTACAACCGTAACCCGGGACAGCGGTTCCCAACCTGGGGTCTGGGTCCCCCTTAGGGGGCGCCAGAGATCACAGGGGGTGCAGCAGGATTTGTCTGCACTGAGGTTGTCTAAATTAGATTCACACATGTATAAACTATAGGGCTGCCAATCGAATAAAATATCTAATCACAATTAATCACGTTTGTCCATAGTTTATTGCAATTAATCAAATTTTTTATCTGTTCAAAATGGACCTTAAAGGGAGATTTTTTCCACTTTTTCACTGCTCTCCCACTGGTTGAAAACAAAGAGACGAAAGGGACAAAAAGAGGTTGGGAACCACTGATCTAGGATGCTCATATTGTCTCTGTCTGAGCAGGTTTGGATGGTTTTTGATGAGTTGAACAATTGGAGAGGTCTGAATTGTTTTGTTTCCTTTATTGCATTTGGGGCAAACTAACAATTTATCACTGTACTCTATTTCTGGTCCATTCTATTTGCCGTTGCCATCTTGCTTTTTGGGCTTTCCCCATCTTGGTCAAGGCCTATGGAAAGGAGGCTGGGTCACGGGCAGACATGGGTATGGGGTATAACGCATGCGCAGTGTAACTGAAGCTGCAGTCGTGCGTTGTGATTGGCTCAATTTCGGCGAGGGCAGACCCGATTTTACTGCGCATGTGTTATACCCCAGAAGATACGATGCGTTGATGACGCGTGACGTATTCTCCTTTCTATAGGCCTTCTATTCACCATCTTGGTATTCGGCAGTCGCCTTCTTGGCTTTTGGCCGTCACCATCTTGGTTTTCGACCATCAGCATCTTGGTTTCTCGTCGTCATCTTTTGCAACCAGAAGTGCCACGAGAGGGTGGAGCTGAGGACACCCAAACGCTATAAGACCAAAATGTAATAAATAAACTTTGATGAAGTGAAAACACGCTGTGAAAGGGTTAAAGCTGTAAGACGAAAACACGGACAACTCCCAGACCGGACAACGCCGTGGTAGCGACCTGTCAATCACAAGGTAGCCCCGCCCTAAAGCATCCCTGCTTTATGGTCTATCTGACTCTAAATGGGACCATAATTATTTACTGAATGAACATGGACATCGAACGGCGACGTAGATATTCCTACAACCCAGGTTGATGTCTTCAAACAGCTCGTTTGATCCGACCAACAGTCCAAAGATTATCAATCACCATCACATAAGACCTCACTGATGCTGGGACTTTGGGAATGGTTGACATAACAATTTATTTATTTAATAAAAATAGTTGTTGATTAATTTTCTGTCAAAAGATTAATCGATAGTTTAGCATATACCACAATATCTGCAGGGAGTTTATCAGATGTTCATTAAGTTTGGAGGATGAAGATAAAATGTTTGACTTGTGTTGGTTTTGGGCTGGAGCCAATCAAGTTTATTAACCTTCAACTTTACAACCCGACTGAACTCTGACTGACCTGCTGCCACCTGAAACTCTTCCTGTGAATCACTGAAAAGAACTTATTTTTCTACTTTACATGAAGACATTTTGCTCAGAAATGTTCCTTCAAACTGCTCTTAAGAGCTAATTATTATTATTATTATATTGGTTAAACAGTTTCATCTCTGTAGACTTCAGTGTGAGATACAGACTTCAGTGGTTTCAGGCTCACTAATCGGGGTCGGAGGTCAATCAACTTTACTATCAGGTTTACTACCTAAATCCTGACAGGGCATCTGTTTCCTTACGGTAGCTGGCACGCCACGCTGCATACTTCACTCACTGTTTCCTTTCTCTCTCTGAGCACCATTATATCCTCCGTTTACACCTTGCTGCTTTAAAAAACATTTATAATCTCTGAGTGGATTCGTGAAATAGAAAAAATGTGCACATATATTCCAAATATTCCCTTGTATTCATATTGTGAGAAGCATCTCAGCAAAAAAATTAAATAAATAAATAATAAAATATTAACAAAAAATGTTATCTGTTTCAGTGTCAGCACAGATGTGTGTGTTTTTTTTGACCACATCTTGAATTTGGTATAATTATTATTATCAGTAGCAGAGCAGATACAAATTTATATCCAACAAACGATGACACAAAAAAAATTATTAACAATTAACAATACAAAAAAATTTCTTATGAGTGCTATAAAATCTAAAATCTCAGATAAAATCTGAATTAACAAGTTGTTTTAGAGAAATTCTACATCCTTGTTCTTCAAAATAAATCCAAAAGTCACCTCTTTATGAGAAATATTCAGAACATGAAGGTTTAAAAAAAAAAAATGCAAATAAACTCAAATAGAAAAACAAATGTTCAACAGATATTATTTTATGTAAAACAAACATTTAATTTAAAATCAAAGTGTCTACTTAGAAACTAATTGCAAAGGTATATTTCAATCAGAATATTGACATAAGTGTGAAAATATCATAATACTACTATCAAATTGTAACACTGATGCACTTTGTACATATTTAAAAAATATCTTTATATTTATTATTAATTCATAATTTATAACGTAGTAACTCTGCACTTTCCTTCATGCGTTGCATCGCTATTTATGATTTGCACCTCCCTTTTCCCGTGATATGTATATATATATATATATATATATATATATATTATAGTTTATTTTATTAAAGTATCTTTTAATTAATTTTCTCATCCCACAAGGGATTACAAGACACCGCTATTTTATACCAAATACATCTTCTGGCAGTGGTGGAATATAACTAAGTACATTTTAAGGACAATTTTAACATCACTTTTTCCATTTTCTGCCACTTTATACTTCTACTCCACTACATCGCAGAGGGAAATATTACACTTTTTACCCCACTACATTTATTTGACACTTAAAGTTACATTTTTAAATATAAAAGCATGATGATTTTATACGATATGATGCAGTAATATACTACCAATCTACCCGGTTGTACACAAAGTATTTAAAATTGGTTCCACATTGACGAACTGCAACATTAAAATGCTCTTACATGTATTCATTAGTGATAAAAACAGAATAATATTCTGTAATAATAAAGCACTTTGAAAGGATCCATTGTGCATGATGAGTACTTTTTGAGAATGAGAACCTTTCACCTCTCCGTGTGAAGTCTCTCAGCAGCTTTGACGTTGAGATATCTGTCTATCTTTGGGGAGGATATTCACAGCTAATCATCTTAACTACTAACTTTAACTACGGAGCTCTGAAGCCTTTCAGTCCGACCCCGTAGACTCATCAACTGGGACCTTCATGGTCTCTCAGGGAGCCCTGAGATGCCTCAGAAACCAGGACCACATGCACGATGAAGCGAAGGCTAATTGCACCAGATGCCTTTAGAGCCGAGCCAAGTGGAGTCCGTGGGGAGTGTGAAGCAGAAACTAACGAGAGCATGGACACTGTAAAGATGGAAAATGATAATTGAAGTGGACACCTACGTCTTGATTGTTCTGTCAATGACTTGCTGACGGATGTAGACTGTGTGTGTTTGACCAGGAAACAGCCAACGTGGGTCATTTATTTATTTATTTCCTCTGTGGTTTCAGTCAGTTTATGACCCACAAATGACAGAAGTGTGAGACCACAAACCTCTCTGGTTTCACTCAGGCTTCCAGCTAAGTGTGGAATCCAGATAATAAATCAGTGGTTAATGGTACAGTGTATAATGTAATTTATGTCAATATGAAAAGTATATAATAACTGGGCAAAATACAGGGAATTACATGCAAAGATATAGATAAGTTGTGGCTGAATGAAAATGTGAAAATGATTGAATTAAATCAGGCTGTCAGCAACCTGCGTCTCTTCAGCTCCTCTCCAGTGGCTCCCTGTGGAGTTTTAAAAATGGAAATGAAGAAACTGTTCTTTTTGTTTAAATTTTCATTTTTATTTATCATTGTTTTAGGTCTATTGTATGACGGTACGACGGAGTATTAGGGCCACATTGAGGAAAAAAAATTAATTTGAGATTTCAAGAATAAAGTCATAATATTATAAAATACTAATTTTACGTATTATTTTCTTTATTCCTCTTAAAGATATCACTTTATTCTCGTAATATTACGACTTTTTTCCCGTAAAGTTATGACTTTATTCTCGTAATGTTACGACTTTTTTCTCGTAAAGTTATGACTTTATTCTCGTAATATTACGACTTTTTTCTCGTAAAGTTATGACTTTATTCTCGTAATGTTACGACTTTTTTCTCGAAATATGACTTTATTCTGGAAATCTCTGATTTTGGAGAGGAAAACAATGAGAGGCAATATCAACATTTTCCTCAGACATAATATAAAATTATGAATAAAAACAATATACGGATAAAATTACAACATGTTAAGTTATTATGCACCGAAAAATAAATTTACTTCCGTGGCCTCTGCCATTTCTGACAACGTCAACAAACACGCCACAATTCGTGAACTCTGAGTTTTCAGAAACTTTCCACTTACGAGGTGGTGAACACGACGTCATGCAGCTCATCACATCACCCCTACAGGAACACAAGTCAGCATCATGCAAACAAGTGCAAAGCAGAGATCACATGACGTTTCCATCCCATGTGAAACAAACTCAGAGCTAATTATTGGAACGTCATATTTCACATTTCTATCATGAAACTCTGCAGTTCACTTCCTCCGTCCGACACACAGATGTTAAACCTTCGGGCTTCGTATTTATAGGAGAGCGATATCGTTATTTTTTCCCCTTTCTCCTCATCACCATTAAATGACTCTGTTCTTTCTATTTCTGCAGCTTGTTTCAGCTCCAGATCTGATCCCCCAGAGGCCCGTTAGAGTCAGAGTCAAACCCCTGTGATGTGTTGACTTGGTCAGAGAGCAACGAGATGAAGGGACGAAGACGGAGGAAAAAATCTGTTGGACTCGTTTCATTGTTGGCCAAAAGCTCAGAGCTCTCTGCTTTAGACAAATGCTGTGAGAGTGTTAGCAGTCGGCCAAATTTACCAATCAAGACTTTATGTGTGCACGAGTCTGTGTGCTGTTCAAAGACACTATAAAACAGCTCTTTCTTTTTTCCTGTGGGTCATAATACACACATAAAACTGACTATCACATTACTTCCTTTATGTCGCTCTATGTGCAGGTGGGAGGTGTTAGTATTTGTGTCATCGTGTCATTTGAACTGCGTGTAGTCTGTATTGACTGCAATGTAAATGCATCTGTGTGAATATGCTATGCTTAGAGCTAGTGACTTAGAATAAAGAGAGAAAGACTGCTGATGGAGGGAGGGAGCGGTCCAACAAACACAGGACTTTTAACCAGGAGACCGGTGTTCATGTCCCAAAGTGTTGTTGAGTTATTTTTAAGTTAATGACGTGTTTTCTGTACTTCTGTAACGTTGCTTACGTACATAATTGACTTAGTTTATGTAGTTATTTGAAGCCCAACCATGAAGACTTTCCTAAACCTAACTAAGTGATTTTGTTGTCTAACACCTCGTTTCCACATAGCTCTGTGTGCGAATCCACCGGAAGTTCATTCATTCCTATGGGAACCTCTGTGATCTCCGATGTGTTTGCGACGCGTTTTTTTTTAGTCCGTAATTTGCCTCCAGTACGTTATGCACTGTGTGTCAGAGGAAGTTCATGTGGAATTAGCGAATTAATTTATTATTGATGAATTATATTATACATTACATTATACATTATTCTCCAAGTGAAAAGTTCAACGTCATATTGAGCCAGTTTTGTAAAATATGAACTTTTCACTTATTAAAAGAATGTTATATGATTCATCTGGACTGGACGGCGAAAACAGACAAAAATGAACTTCTATTCCGATATCTGTGGTGGTGTTTCTATCCATCCGTAAAGAGATGCATTTCCTTGTGTTGAACACTAGGGGGCGTAATCCGAATACTATATGGATTTACGGACACAAAACAAAACGGAAAGGAGACGTATACCTAACTACAGCCATTACTATATTTTTGTTGCTTAAACATAACCATGACTGTTCGCGGTAACAACGTGGCGTCAAATGACACACAAAAATCCTGAAATGCGTTATCATGGCATGCAGAATGTCCACAAAATGTTGTGGTATTTATTTGCCTTTCCATGAGATCAGGTTAAGGACAGACATCGAGCAACGCCGCTAGCGTGGCTTAAAAATAGCCGGAGACAAGATATGCAAAAAATGATTACAAACTGGGAGAATATGGGGCAATTTAAAATGTAGAATTACAGCTTTGCGGTTGTCTGCCTCCACCAACGAGTGAAGTTCCAGTTTACATCCAGGTCTGTCCAAAATGTCATCACTGCTTCATTTTTATCTTGTTAGATATTAGTGTGAATTTGTCATAATTAGCATATTCATTATTGAGTTATGGCCGAAAACGTGTTTTGTGAGGTCACAGTGACCTTCGACCACCAAAATCTAATCAGATATGATGTTACTCAACTCTTTGTTTAATCACTACAACAGTCTGAACTGTGTCGGCTACACCAGAACCAGCTGATCTGACCTGACTGGTTCCTGACTCTCCACGGACTCTGAATCCTGAACTGGTTTGAGGTCTGAAGTGGGATGTTAGTAGGTGGCCTGTGACTCCACACAGACCTGCAGTCACACCGATCCCGGCGGTGGTTTCTTCATATGAAACTGAGAAGCCGCTCTGTGGTCGGCGGTTGAGTGTGTGAGGTATCGGTTCTCCACTTCCTGTGTGGTGCACAGTCCTCGCTCTGTGTTTCTAACCACCGGCGGTTAAATGACTAACAGCCTCTTCTCACCTCAACCACAAAAACCCCCACATCTGAGCAGCACATCAACAACCTGCAGGGTGAGAACTGACTTCCTACTCTACACCCACAGCGTCCTCTGTTAGCAGTGAGGAGGTTAAACCACAATCAATCTATCATTCATGGACAGGGACTTATTGTTTTAGACAATATGTAGAATGTCTTGTTAAATTAACTTCTTTATGAGTGTATATGTACGGTTTACTGTATATATGTACGACTTCCTGTGAGGCACTGGAAGTAAATTGTGCAGAATTGTCCAACTTGAATGTTACTCCAGGTGAAACTGGGCAGATGCAGCCACATGTTGATGCCCTCATACATCAGTGTGTGTACACAAAGCTCCTTGTTGTTCCCTGAACTGCCAGCGGCTGTGAAATACGGCGGTCCAGAATGAGAATCTATTAGAGACGAGGGGATCCAGCTCGCTCCCCGTTCTGCGGACCACTTCAACACAAAGTGACTGTAGCATTACCTCAGGAGGGATCAGGTTTTCATTAGAGCGAGTAGCTCATGTACAACAGGCCCGTCCGGACTCGTCCGTCTGTCTGGCTGCTCGCCGCCTCGCTCCTCCGCCGAACGCAACGCACAGAAAGACACGCAAAGGGAAAAATCAGCCCACAGAAACACTTATAACTCATGAGTCCTACCTGCCAAGCCTCTAATAGAGCGTTACGCTGCTGACTGACACGGCATGGGTCCCGCTCTGTGGTTATAAAGGACACAAGACCACATTTGTAAACCTCTACGGCGAGGAACCAGACCATGTTTGTAAACCTCTACGGCATAGGAACCAGACCATGTTTGTAAACCTCTACGGCATAGGAACCAGACCATGTTTGTAAACCTCTATGGCGAGGAACCAGACCATGTTTATAAACCTTTATGGCGAGGAACCAGACCATGTTTGTAAACCTCTACGGCGTAGGAACCAGACGCCTAATCTGAGCTGCCCATGCAGACTCACTCAGCTGGTGCTACAGAAAGACAAAGGAGATATAAATTATGTTAAAACTATGCTCAGCATGTGAACGTGGAGCTGACCTTGACGTCTTCCAGGTGGTGCTGACGAGGAGCGTCAGCGCTCCAGTAACGGGTCAACTGTCGCCTGACTATAAAACTGTCGGTTTGACAACAACAGCGAGGAGTCATGTGTCGGCTTTATGAGACATGCACTGTAGCACCTTTAACATCTGTCCAAAATAAACACGGCCGACAGGTCGCTGAAACTAACACAACAGACACACACATGTAGGAAAGCTGCAGCTGATACGACAAACACACTGAAAACTTGAGTTCCTTCTCACTTTAATCATTCAGATCCTGTAGAAAACACATCTGACAAAGATACTTTACATGTTTTAAATAAATTATTGCTAAATCATTGTCTTTATTTGGTCTAAAATGTGACCTCATTAGTCATGTTGTCTTATAAATGGTTGCATTATGATAATTACAAGCTACAACACATTTGAAGCAGGTGACAATGACGTTTGGATATTCTGAAAGGAGTATTTTCAGATTAAGACATGTGGGATATGACGTTTGTGACTTCGATATTTGACGAGTTGGGAGTGAGAATGTGTTGGCTTGAAAGTCCATGGCTCTTAAACTATACAAGTGTACCTAATAAAGTGGTCAGTGAGTGAATATTAATTTCATAATGTCTTGCTTTATATTCGTTTCAGTTGGGGGACCAAATCAACACTTTGAAAGAATTAAAGATTTACACGTTTACGATCATTTTAGGTGAATTTGAATGTATTTTCACGGCTTGTTCACACAAAAAATGTGTAACTCAATAATGTGTAAGGCGTACAGTGTGCAATAAGAACACCTTTCTTGATTTCTGTGTCCAACAAACACGACTTCTAACCAGGACACCCGTGTTCGAGACCGATGTTTTGCTTTGTAAGTTACGTTAGTGACGTGTTTTCCGTAGCTGCTTTACGTTATTTCCGTCCATGTTTTACTTAGTTTACGTACTTATATTTAAGCCCAACCATGACGTTTTCCCTAAACCTAACTAAGTGGTTTTGTTGCGGACAAATGACACGCAAAAAGGCTAAAATGCGTACTGTATTCATGACACGCAGAATGTCAGTGAAATATCAGGCTGTTTATACGCCCTCCTGTGAGACCGGGTTGGTTGCAGAATTTACTGTATTTGAAAAGAAAGCATCAGGAATGTAGAGAGAGAACCATGAGCTCAAATACTTTACAATCTCTTACTGACTTTTTATGCAGAGCAACATACAGTCGGTGTGAGACGGGCACATGTCGGCCACACAGAGAGCCGGTCTGACCGCCGACTCACAGTTTCCACCGACACTCAACCAGCCTCCGCAGCGAGTGAACGGTCGAGGTGAACGATGTGTAGGTACAACACACGCACACGCACACGCACAGTACAGATGGAGCCCTATAAAACCTCTCCACACTGGGCAGATGTGGAGACACAGGACTCTTTCACATTCATGCCAGCGTTAGATGTTATAAATCAGTTTGTGAGACCTGGAGTGTGTTCCAATCCACGTACTTCCAGAAGTACACTTCAATGTAGTGCACTTTGTGCACTCTGTACTCACTTGAGTAGTGCGTAAATTTCAACGGGGTAGGGTCGTCTCAAATCGAATACTCTGCGGCGCACTGACCGGAAATGACGATCACAACATTTGACCACGGCTCGCTACCCGCCAAAATATCTTCTGAAAAAAAATGAAAACAGAGTGGAAATTCAAGCTGGAAACAAACACATGAACCACACAAACATCACAGGGTGATTTATTTTCCTGATATTCTGAAATTCAACGACATCCTTTTCCTTTAAACTACATTGTGCCAAAAACTTTTTAAACGTATTATTTGATAATAAAAGTTTTACGTGCGGACATATTATAAAGTATTTTTGTTGGAGCAGTTGTTGTGTTGTCTTTGTTTTGGTCCGTTACCGCGTACATTAGCCACGGCGAGCGGCCTTGAAACTCTGGTTTGTCCATCTCACAGTGAGAGACTGAGACTGGAAGAACATCAAGAACCAGCTCAGCGATCGCTCCTCTGAGAGAGACGGAGCTAAAGAGAGGGAGGTGTAGGGCAGGTTTTACAAGAGGGACAGCCTACCTTTCCTTTTCTTCCTCCTCTTCATCATTCCTTCACCAGATGGAGCTCCTAACCCCACGTCTCATAAAAAAGAGCTGAGGGATAGAAAGTTGGAGGTGGAAGACATGATGACTTCTGAAAGACAAAGAGCAGAGAGCAGGAAATGTACCTAAACAGACGAGAAGATGCAAAAAAGGCATTCATATATTCATGTATGTGGCAAGAAGAAAGGTCCAAACTTGCAAAACGGCTACACACTGGGACTCCGGTGAGTCTGTAGAAGCATCAGCAGAACTGAAGCTGTTGAATGCTAAAAGTTTAGGAATTGATTTTTATTTATCAGTGCAAAACAATTACAAGACAATCGCAACAAGTGCATTGTCAAATACGGTGCAACGGAACATATTTTCTACCCGATTACTTTTGTATTTGATGCATCACAAATACCTTTTATCGAAACCCGTGCAGGTCCGCGTAGTGACGATGTCAGAGTGGATGGATGGGTCAAACAAACACAGGACATTCACCCAGGAGACTGGTGGTTTGTGTCCCGTGTGAAACCAAAAGTAATGTACTTATTTTAACTAGGGCTGTCAATCGATTAAAATAATTAATCGCAAATTAATCACACATTTTTTACCTTTTGAAAATGTACTTTAAAAGGGAGATTTGTTAAGTATTTAATACTCTTATCAACACGGGAGTGGGCAAATATGCTGCGTTATGCAAATGTATGTATATATTTATTATTGGAAATCAATTAACAACACAAAACAATGACAGATATTGATCAGAAACCCTCACAGGTACTGCATTTAGCATAAAACAATATGCTCAAATCATAACATGTCAAACTGCAGCCCAACAGGCAACAACAGCTGTCAGTGTGTCAGTGTGCTGACTTGACTATGACTTGCCCCAAACTGCATGTGATTATCATAAAGTGGGCATGTCTGTAAAGGGGAGACTCGTGGGTACCCATAAAACTCATTTACATTCACACATCTAGAGGTCAGAGGTCAAGGCACCCCTTTGAAAATGGCCATGACAGTTTTTCCTCGCCAAAATTTTGCATATTAAGCGTTATTTAACCTCCTTCACGACAAGCTAGTATGAGTGAGTATATTATTATTATAATGGATGGAGTATATTATATCCCCTAACACAGAATTAGCACAGTAACAACTCAGCTGTCTGACAGTACAAATGAATTACTTCCTTGTTAGACAAAGGCGAAATGTTTCTCGGTGATGTGACGGCTGGACGGACGCCAGCAACGGGGGCCGCCTTTGTTTTGGCTGAGTAATGCTCTGGGAAAAGACTTCCTGTGGGCCGCCGCGGGGGATGCCAGCGGAGTTATTCATATGTCACTGAAACACAGACTTCTGTTGGGAGTCAGCAGTGTGAAGAAGGTTTTCAGCCCCCGTGTGAGTTTCAGCATTTCTGCACGTTTTGTAGTTGGCCTGCAGTCAAGTAGATATTACTGGTGTTCATATCTAGAAATAAATTATTCTGAATACAGATCTGAGACCAGTATCCGGAATAAAAGCTACTTATCCATCACGTAAAATTGTAAATACTTGAGCTTTTCTTCATTTTATGCAAGTTGCTCTAAAAACGTTCTAATTACATTTTAGTGTTTTGTGTAATTAAGATTCTTTAATTCCCACCACAGTTTCATACAATCATTCAATCACCTTCTTTAGTATCAGTTCAGTCACACAGCAGTTTATGAAATAGGCACAAAATGTAATGTACTGATTCGTGTTCATAGACACGAATTTCACATTCTTTTCATGATGGTCAGCACAAAATCAATTCGTATGTAATGAGTGGCGAAGGAGGTCGGGGTGGATGGTAAAAAAAAAACTCCCCTTTTCCCTGGAAACCGCTGTGAAACCAGAAGTCAATATTGATTTATCACTGATGTTATGTAAACCCAAAGCCGCGATCTTTTCATTAAGCTAACTTACTAGTTTTTGTCACGTAACTTCCATACTTAAGTTACACCACTTCCGATGTTATTTAAACTCAGACCACGACCTTTTTCCTATAGCTAACTAAGCAGTTTTTGTCACAAAGCTTCCGTTCTTAAGCTACACCACTTCCGATGTTATTTAAACTCTAACCACGATCTTTTCCTAAAGCTAACTAGGTAGTTTTTGTCAGGTAACTTCTGTATTATGTCACCTACGATGTTATTTAAACCCAAACCACAATCTTTTCCTAAAGCTTTTTAACTAGTTTTTGTCATGTAACTTCCGTACTTAAGTTACGCCACTTCCGATGTCATTCAAACCCAAAGCTGCGATCTTTTCCTAAAGCTAACTAAGTAGTTTTTGTCAGGTAACTTCTGTATTACTCCACTTCTGATGTTATTTAAACCCAAAGCTGCGATCTTTTCCTAAACCTAACTAATTTGTTTTTTGTCAAGTAACTTCCGTACTGAAATTACGCCAATTCCGATGTTATTTAAACTCAAACCACGATCTTTTCCTAAAGCTAAGTAGTTTTATTTTTAAAAGACTGGAGCGGAAATTGACCCATGTGTCACGTGTTGCTGGACATTCGGAAAAGAAAAATACTTTGTTGAAAGTTGTGCTGATCGAGCGTCACAAAAAAAAGGTAAATTTGTGTCTATGTACACGAATGAAATAGATTAAATTTCGTGACTATTTCAGGAACTTCCGTGAGACTGTTTTTAGTATATGAAAAAACAGATGCAGATACGTTAATATGACACATCAAAATTCAGATGCTGAAGTGGATCAGCGGCCCAGAGAAGCAGTTGTTGGTCTGTTCCCAGGAGGCTGAAAGTGGCCATTGTGACGGCGGATTCCTCTGCAGGAATTCAAACTATTCAATTACAAATGAAAAGGAGAATGTGAAGTATGCAGAGACGCACACCGAGTGGGAACCAGCGGAGATGTTACACAAATATCAAGGAGATAAGTAAGCAATGCAATCAGCACGGGCGGTTTTACTTTTCATCTGACAGAAACAGGAAGACAACCGATATTTATTTTAGGAATATGAGAACCAATTTGCAATGTCACCACAGTCTGATTTAGTAACTGTGGTGCAGTTAACTGATAAGTCCAAACAAAGGGGAATGGTTCCTGTCTGAAATCCTAAATGGTTCCAGTCTGAGATCCTAAATGGTTCCAGTCTGAGATCCTAAATGGTTCTTGTCTGAGATCCTAAATGGTTCCAGTCTGAGATCCTAAATTGTTCATGTCTGAGATCCTAAATGGTTCCTGTCAGAGATCCTAAAAGGTTCCAGTCTGAGATCCTAAATGGTTCCAGTCTGAGATCCTAAATTGTTCCAGTCTGAGATCCTAAATGGTTCCTGTCAGAGATCCTAAATGGTTCCTGTCAGAGATCCTAAATGGTTCCAGTCTGAGATCCTAAATGGTCTAAGATCAATAAAAGGTTCCAGTCTGAGATCCAGACGTGAAACACAGTCCGTCATCAGAGACCGGACCCGTTAAAGACCCAACAGAAGTCGTGTTTGTCGGAGCCAACAGGAGCCGATCCAGATCAACGGCTCCTGAAGTCACATCTGTAATGTGAGTTTATTTTATCGTCGGGGGATTCGGTAACTAAATATCTGAACTTTAAATGCTGCTGGAAGGACGAAGAGCAACTGTGATGTCATGCAGGTCCGGCAGGCGGCTTTCCAGAGGCTTTATCATCATCATCACCTTCATCATCAATGCTGCTGTTAGGGAGATAAAATCGCCTCCACACTCGGTCCTCAGAGTCACATCTTTCTTCGCTGCAGAGAAACTTTCTCTTCTCAGTGTCGGTGCACACACTATGAGGTTAAAGGTTAAAGATCGGGGGTGCATCCACTGCTCACATCTGCACCAATACAGGAAGAAGAAAATTCACTAAAAAGAAAACGACTTCAGGGTCTCCGGTAGCCGAACCCCAAGGCCACATGCACTTTTATGCACAGTTTAGTTTCAAACTGAGCAGGGGAGAAATAACCTGACCCGCCAGATGGTTTGTTACACAGAACCATCTGAGAAGCCGTCATTGGAAACTTTTTGGAAAAAGGGCAGGCACTTTCAAAAAAAATACTTGGCAGGTGATTGGAGGAACCATCTGTCAATCAAACCCTTGCAGTTGCCAGTCAGAAGAAGAGCGGAAACACGTTTTCCAAATAGAAAAGCCTTCAGTGTCGTTTTTTTCTCTTCTTTCATTGAAGAAATACTCTCCAGTTCTGATAGAACCGATGCTATTGCAGCTACGCTAACCTTTTCAGGAGTAGCCATTGTTGTTTAGAATGAACAGTCGCCTCTCCGTGTCGCATCACACACCTAAAACCACGCCACGTAGCCACCAGTAGCTCCTCACAGGACGGCGATTGGTCCGTGCTCTGGCTTGCTGGACACAAACACATTCCTTGAAGCCTGGCAGGATGGCGTAATATGTGATAAAGCGATTTTCGCATGATGTCGTGACATCGCGAGAATCCAGCTGCCGTGTGAGGTAAAGTGGAGAAAGGCCTTTTAATAAAATCAGGGACTGTCTCCTTAAGGCCCCGACACACCACGCTGAAGGTCGGCCGTCAGACATCTTGGGGCTGTCGTGAGCGTCTGTCAGCCTAGTGTCTGTCGGCTCTAGCAAAGAACATATATTGTCAAGAAGTGAAAGTCAATTGTTCGATCCATTGCAATATCAGCGCCCAACAGCAGAGCTACGTTTCCGCCATTTTGGACTGAAAGCGACTACAAGACAGCAGTAAAATGTTCACCTAAAAAGTGCCGTACAAAAGTAAAACAAATTCTATTGTCATATTCTACTGAAATGGCCTGTGTTGAACAATTAAATATTATAAATATAATAAGCGATCAGTCCAAAATGGCGGCAGCGGCTGTTTTAAAAAAAAAAAACACCGGAGTTTCGTCTCTTTACTTCTGCACTCTCTCTGGCTCTAGTCTGCCGGTGTCTGAGTTTTTTCGTCCAATTCAGCATGTTGAATCGGCAGCGGAGCTCTTCGGTGAGAGAAATCACTCTGATTGGCTGTGGTGGAGACCAAAAACAGAGCTAAAAGAGAGAGAATATTGGACTTACATTAATAACGTGGACACAAACACCACTCCTAGTGAACGATCATGTTGCTCTGTTAAATGATGACAGCGTATAACAGGATTTAAGAGGAAGAGAGTCACAGTCATTCTCCAACACCTTCACTATACAGCACACAGCGCCCAGAACAAACTGTAGCCATAAAGTAAGAAAACATAATTAACCCCGACACAGCTCATAGTTTTATAGAGTTACATTCACACTTTCTAAGGGTTTTTATTCCTGTTATGTGATACTCGATATAAGTGACTTATTCTTTACTTTTTCATTTTGGCGTTTAATATGAAAAGCACTTGTGTAAATAGAGAAACCAACGTTACATTCAAGGTGTGTTTGTCTGAGGTTACAGTCTCTCTCTCAGCTCACAGAACTACCCTTATATCCAAAGTAAGAAAGCTGATTTACATTTTAAATATTTGTCTTTCATTTACGCACACGTCTAGAACGTCCTGCTTGAATAAGTGAATTAAAGCACAGTGCAGGTGCTTGTTTGAATCAAAACAGGATGAACAGAATTAAAGGCTGCTGTGATGACGATACTCCTGCAGTGTGTCGGGTTAAACGCAGCTCTGGAGGTTACGCAGAGTTGTTGGTTTGAATCCTCAGGTCACAACAGAGAGTGGACATAATGTTCACACTTATTTTTCATGGTTCACACTAACAGAAACGGTCGCTGAGACAAAGAAAGTTTCTCAATTTCAACTGTAACAACTGCTATCAATATGTATCTCTGTTATTAATCTGGTGGTAAACTGATAACCATCTGAGCAGCAGGAAAACTCTTCTTCTTCTTCCTTTGACTTTTTTCACTTCAATCAATTAGATTTTGACAAAATCTCCATCTTATTTAAGATGCTTTCACCTCCCAATAAACGTTTAATCACATTTAAAAGCTACTGTAAAGGCCTCACTGTAACGAGATGTTGTATGTTTAATGCTCAACCCAGGCTAAAATGCGTACTGTATATGGCATTGTACGTTTCTGCAAACCACAGCCTCACATCACGCTTGTAGAAACACACAATGCCACGTGATTAACATTGAGAAATGATTGGTGAGGTTTAGGTAATTAAACTACTTAGTTAAAGTTAGAAAAAAAATATCAAGGTTCATGTTAAAATAATAACGTAACTAGCGTAAATAAATACCAACCACCCTTAGCGGACTTTCTTACGTAACGTTACGCAGCAACATTTTTCTCTGGAGCTGTTTATGCATCACGTGGCAAACACACAGAAAAACATTGGAAGATGTCACATTATGTGTCCACATCTCTGTCTTTTCTGAGTTACCTTCATGGACAACATGTGACTTTGACGCTGCAGACCTCGTCCATTGTGTGTCTCAAAGCTAAAGTCAAACCCACAAACACAACAAGTGTCTCTGTGTTCAGATCTGCAGCTGATTCAAAGGTCTCAGACAGACAGGCACTAAACCACTGCACTGAGGTTAAACGGGAGTGAATTTTAAGTTGTGTGTGTTTAAACCTGGAAAAAGGAAATAGTCCTATAACTAATATTTACTTCCTCTGCTGGACAGCTTGATGAATAACAAACTCTCTGTTGCACACAAACTGGAGGAAAAACTAAATATTTGGTACAGAAACAGTGTTTTAACACCAACGGTGTTAACGACCTTCATGACCCCTAAATTGTTCATGTTTTTGATTTAATTTTAGTGTAATTAAGAGTAAACCCGATAAAAAAAGATGCAGTTAAACAATTTAATGTCCATGCAGTAATTTATGGACAATTTTATTTACTTTCATTTAATGTAAAAAATGTTGCAGAATTTGGAAAACAGGCAGTTGATCATAATTCAACCTACAGGTCTGTTTTCAAAATACCAAAAAAGAATATATATATAAAATATGTGCTGTTGTAATGGTGGATTTCTACTCCAAATGCACTCATAAAAAAAAAATACAACTTATAATACAGTTAAAGGAACAATTTAAGATGTAAAAGGTCAAAGTTCAGTTGATTGGGCTCAATTAAACCAAACAATTGTATTTATTTACTTTATTATATGTTAAATGCATCACAACTCCGTGTTGACAAAGAGCTGCACAGATATGATCGAACTGCAGCCGTCTGCAGGTTCCTGTGTTACATTAGAAATGCATATTTCACTCACAGCTGTTAAAACCATCTGGGCAAACCTCAACATCTGGCTGAGGTGGGGGAACACATTTATTGGCGACACATGACTGCATCGCATCCCCCCTGAAAGTCCCCCCCTCCGTGGAAACACAGCTGTCAGGTTAATGGTTCCCAGGTGAAAAGGTTTCCCCTCCTCTCACTGTTTACCTTTTGTTTCTCTATCAATCTACCTTTTAGTAACCAGTCTTAGTTTTAAGTGTAAAAGACAAAAGATCACGATACTTAATCATAAATACTGGAACTGTAGTTCCACCACGTCGACCACCAGAGAGCGGAGATGAGCAGATGTCGGGTGGATTGTGATGAGTATAAGAAGAAGAAGAAGCACTAGAACAGCAGCAGTGAATTCATATTATACTTTTGAAAAATTACTAATTTATTTATTTAAATAATTTTAACAAATTTATTACATGATTTTTAAAATTTAGATTTTTTTAATTTTTTTGCTTGAATTATAACGTTTCCATAAAAACTGTAAAAAAAATACTAATTTAAAGATATAAAGAAATTAAATAAAAATTAATTGTCAGAAGTTCCCATGGCTCATCTCTGCAGTCAACCCTGCAAGAAACCCAACAATGACAGTAACATATAAAAATATAATATTATTATTAATAAACAACAATTATTATCATCATTATCAGAATTTAAAATAAAATAATAAATAAATAAAAATAGAAAATATATGTTTACATTACAGACCAAACAAACAAAATAAAAATAGACAAATTCTGCATTTGTATTTGTTTGTTTTTAATTTCTTTTTTATAATAAATTTGGAATCACGTCAGCCACCGAACAAATATTAACACAAAGAAGTCAATATTTTCCATTTTTGACAGTAACAATGTTACCACGTATTGGTAACCGTTGCTATGTATAGCAGACCGTTGCTATGTATAACAGACCGTTGCTATGTATAGCAGACCGTTGCTATGCATAACAGACCGTTGCTATGTATAGCAGACCGTTGCTATGTATAACAGTGCGTTGCTATGTATAGCAGACCGTTGCTATGTATAACAGACCGTTGCTATGTATAGCAGACCGTTGCTATGTATAACAGTCCGTTGCTATGTATAACAGTCTGTTGCTACGTATAGCAGACTGTATATGAATATATGTATATATATATATAAATATAATTACTTGAACCTGGACAGGTGTGTCTGCATGGTGGGACAAATGTAAACACACAATTTATTGCAATTCCAAACAATTCTGTCCTTTTTAATCTTTGTCATTTTCAGTGTCTAATATGAGTTCAGCCACAAAGATCACAAATCTGATAATCAATCTTTGCTTTGCCGACCTACATGCAACCCTACATTATATTCTCCTCTCTTTCCATAGACTTTAATAGTGAAACCAACCTCCTCTGGTACATCTTCATGGGTCAGTCAGTTCTTTGATATGTGAAACACTTTGCAATATTTGGGTCTTTCCGTTTAATCACTGTTGAGGTAACTTGAAGTAATTTTCACATATAATGAAAATAATGTGGTTTCCAGATAATGATGAAGCGTGATGGAGCTGCTCCGAGACGAGATGAAACAGGTTTTTTTTTCGGGGGGAACATTGAAGTGGTCACGGTGGTTGGAGCTACAGTGGAAAATAAAAGGACGTGGATACGAGCGAGGTGGCTGCGGTGCGGTGATCTTTATTTGATGGACAGTAATGGGCAGAGCCGTACGCTGGCCGTTTGGAAACGTCCGGCTCGTTTCTGGTAATGATGCGTGAGACGCTGGTGATTACAGTGAATAATAAAAGCAGTTGAAGGAGATTCGAATGGGTTCGTAATGGGATGGATCCAATTTAGTCGGGAACCGGTGCCATGAAATGAAGAGGATTGTTCCATCATGAAGGAATAGAATAAATGACATCTACTTGTACACAATGGCTGGTCGCACAAAGACAAAACTAGTTATATATATATATCATTTTCATGTTTTTAATACCGCGACTACTGCAAAACCGGTATACCGCGACACCCCTAGTGTCAATTTCTAAGTTTTTCTCTCCAAATTATACATTCAACCAACAGCAAAAGTTCAACTTTATTGCGCCACCTCTTGTCAAACTAAACCCAAACCGTGAAATGCAACAAAAATGTATAAAGATGCTGGAGTTACACTTTTGTTTTGTGGCCTGATTGAACATTTGTAGCCTCCAATCCCAGATAACCCCGATGACATCACTATGACGTCATCAGGGTTATTTGCGCAGACTTAACCACATTATAGACATTACACAAACAAATATCAATTATGAATATATGACACAGTAACACAACACACTTTCATGCATGAACACAAACACTTGCAATGCTCGCAAATCATATTATCTGTGTTTTTACCTTCACTGTCTTCTGCAGTCTGTTCTAAATCATTGGAGATAGTTTTGCTCAAGGGCACTTCACGCTATTCAAGGCTGTTTTCTCATCACATCATTACAGTGGGATCACTGGTCTGCTGCAGGGAAGCTCCCATTATAGCAAATGGTTTGAAATGGAAAATGATGGAGCAGTTTAACAGTTGTTATAAAGTTTGTCTCTTCCTGAATAAAAAGTCTTTTATAGACACACAGAGGCCTGTGAGCTGGACTCACAGTCTCAGGGTGTTTGTGTTTAACGTCTTCATCCATCTCTCTGCTCTCAGATGAGAAACTCATCAACGGACATGAACTTGAACGACAATTCAGCGTCTTGAGTTTCCGAGTCGCTCCTCTGTATTTCCAACAAGTCGTTATGTGAGGACTGGAACGAAGCGAAGGCCAGAGAGGACGATGGAACGATGAAACAGAAGTAAACAACATAACATCTTCTGCTCTTTACATCCAACACAGTCCGTCAGTATGAGACTCTATCAACACACAACAGAGTCAATTAAAGCTGAAGTAGGAGAGAACGGATCAAATATGATTAAAAGAATGATATTTTTTGCTGCGGCTCAGAGGGTAGAGCAGGTTGTCCAACAATCGGTAGGTCGGTGGTTCGATCCCCGGCTGCTCCGGGTCACATGTCAATGTGTCCTTGAGCAAGACACTTAACCTCAAATTGCTCCCGAAGGCATAGCCATCGGTGTGTGAATGAGTATTTAGATTAGATCCTGATGGGCAAAGTTGGCACCTTGGTAGCCTCTGCCATCAGTGTATGAATGTGTGTGAGAATGGGTGAATACTGAAATGTAGTGTAAAGCGCTTTGAGTGGTCGGAAGACTAGAAAAGCGCTATATAAGTCCAAGTCCATTTACCATTTACCATTTATAAAGCGGTCGCTATATGGTGACAGAAGTGCATGAAACAGGTAACCTGAAATAAATCATGTCCCTCTGAGTCCTCCGGTGCTCCTAACGGCATCTGCAAGATTTCACAGACTGGAGGAAAACAAGCAGTAAGAGCTGATCTGAGGTCTGCTGTCCGTCTATGAGAACCGGCTGTCAATCACTCTGAACTCCGACCAAACGGTCAAACTAGGCAGCGCTGATCAAATATGAATCAATATTCGGTTACGTTAATGCCTATTTCTCTCCTCAAATGTTTTCAGAATCATCTGGTAGTGCACGGTTTAGCTGTAAAATGAGAAAGTTTGTGACGCCGCCGCCATTGTGAAATCTGGTGAAGGAACGCCAAGTTCTGGTCACATGACCGGAGCACAGCCAATAGGAACGCTCTCTCTCTGAAATGACCTGTGATTGGTCAAAGTCTCCCGTCACGGGCTAAATGTTCTAAAGCCTGAAAACAGAGCCATGAGGAGGAGCAGAAGTCTAGTTATCTCTCAGAACACTTGAATTACAATATGCTGAAAGGTTATTGTGGAATTTTGCCCAATGATGCCAAAAATATATACTGCCTACTGAAGCTTTAATGGACCTATATAAAGAGTTTGAGCATTAATATATCAACTAATGTGTTGGAGAACGGCTTGGAGTATTAGCATCTGTAAGTCTGTGTATTTCCTTTGTCTTTGTGATAAATTAGATAAAATGTTGATTATTTTGTTCGGATCCAACGACCACTGGTCCCATGACTTTGAGCCACTGGCACGCTGTCAACGCCTGGACGTTTATGTGCTCGTTTAGATAAACTGCAGCATGTTTACAACGGAAAATATCTTCATTCTGTACACTAGTTCCCACACATACTGTTTATATATACATTACATATACAGACAGACAGCTTGTTACGAGCTATAGCTGCCTGTTAAAACCTCGGAGCCAGAGTTACGTTCTTGGCTGTTCATGAATAGATAATTCTCCTAATTACCAGCGTGTTAAAATAATAAGCAGTAATTAAAGGAGAGTTTGTGGCCTCTTTAACATACAGGCTCGGTGGTGACGATGCAGCAGCGTTTCTGTGGGAGAATTCAACGTAACAGAGTTTCATTTTATCCACAAACTGAACGTAAAAGTAGCTTCTGTGAAAATCATGTTCAGGTTTTGTTGAGGCCAAGTTAACAAGTGCAGCTTTAAATCTCCTAAACCAGAGTCCGTCTGCATTTCCTGTGTTTTTCTCTCATGTTTGAGCTTTTTGGCCGTCGAACAGGAGCTCTAAATCTGAGACACGCTGGTGTAAATCTGGACTCGTGTCGCTCCTGAGGGAGGAAGACTGTGGACTTACAGGCTTAGAGAAGGTGGAGAGAAAACATTAAAGCTGCCGTCCTGAGTTAGAAATATCACCAAAACCGTTTATTAAATGATGTAAGGAGTTCAAGGCAGACCTGCCGTACTGTAGATACCTGTGGTGCAGGTTTTGATTTACAGTTCAGCGTCAAATTCCACCAGATATCACCATAGCAACATTAGACAGATAGATGATCAGGCCGTACTTTAATCTCAGAGAATATCAGAGTTTTTTCTTATTATGAGGTTTCTCTCTGAATATGATCCCCCTGGGAATCACATCCATATTGGACGATTCATTCTCTAATTTGGTGTGAACAGAAATCAAACACATACACGTTATATCTGTCTGGGAAAAATGTGTGTCTGGATCTTTTCTTTGTGTGTTTTCACATGAATGTCCTTCAGGTCATTTCACAGGCTTATGATGTGAATATGTGCAGTTTGAGATGAAACGCGTCTGAGATTCACGCCGCAGCAGGAAGATAATGACTGGAAAGAGTTGTAAAGAGACAGACAGACAGACAGGTGATAAAGAGCTGTCTGTCTTTTATTAAAATCTCGTCTCCATCTTTAACCCTCGGCGCTCTTTGCTGTGGTTTGTCTGGACTTCACTTCCCAGAATGGGACACTTTGATCCAGACTGAAATATCTCAACAACTATTGAATCATTTGCCATGAAATGTTGTACAAACATTCATAGTCTCTAGAAGATAAATCAGATTTTTTCCTCTAGCGCCACCATGAGGTTGACATTTGTTTTTCTAAGTGAAATGTTGGCAATTATTGGATAGTTTGCCATAAAATTAGCAAATAAACGTCCATAAATCTGCTTAGAAACCATAGAAAAAAGACTCTTTTTATACCTGCAGAACTTGAAAATCTTCACATTTTTAAATTTTCTTCAATATCAAAGTAATCCAGTGATAGTTGTCTGTACATTAATGAGTTCACTGCTAACAGGAGCTGCTAACAGCTTATTCAGCATACTTTTAATGGTGCTAATTTGCCAAAATGCAAACAAATCTGGGCTAACAACAGTCGTAAAACCTCACAGGTGCCTCACTTTCTTGTTTTACTTTTCAGTTTGTTTACAACTTGTCTTTCTGCTTGTGATTCTTGTTCCCAGATCTCAGGAAACAACTCCAGAACTACAACAATAAGATTGCAAATATAGTTTCATAGAATTTCCCTTCATTTCCAGGTTCCTCACTGCTGACATCTGGATTTGCAGATACTTTTTGCTCAATTTTCTTACTTGCATTGACACTGAAAGTTCACAACCATTTCCCTAAATCACCTATACAAAAAATATGTTGCCACAAGAGTTTTGTCTTTAAAGCAGAAAAACGAGTGTTTCCTCTCTCAGCTGCAGCGTCTGTCATCAGCTGCAGATTTACAGGCTGCTGAGGAAAACAATCATTAATAGAGAGCTATAAAACCCGACAGTGATGTACCACCATGAGCTCATCCATCACTCACTCACACACACGCACGCACGCACGCACGCACGCACGCACGCACGCACACACACACACACACAAACACACACACACACACAGTTAGGATATGATATCATGCTGAGGATTAGTAATCAACTCATTGATGAGTTTCCCTGGCAGACGGTTAACTGTGTGTTTCTTCCATCTGTAGTTTATTCATAAGGCCTGAAGTAAATTATTCAGACATTTAAATGGTTACAGTGAAGCACTGTGATGTGTGTTATACCATATATTTTATAACATATATATATATATATATATGTCTTTGTCACTTTACTGTCTTACAGTCAGTTCAGTGTTTTCCATCAGTTTCCAGAAGCAGCAGAGTGATGAACCGTCTCCGACTGCAGCGCTACGTCGCCCTGTAGCTGATACAGATAGAAAGAGTTGACCCTATAAGCCTCCAAGCATTCATGTCTCTGGAGCTCAGAGTGACCATAACATCACCAGAGTGCTCAGTTTAGTCGGGTGGTCAGCTCTAAGAAGAGTCCTGGTGGTTTCAATGTTCTTCCATTGAAGAATCATGAAGGTCACTAAGCTCCGGGGATCCTTCGGTGCAGCAGAAATGTTTCAGATCTGTGCCTCGAGTGTTTTTTAAACTTTTTTTTATGACTTGTTTTTCAGACTTATTTCCAAAAATATATTTTTCAAACTTTTTTTCCAGACTTTTTTTCAGACTTTTTTTTAAACTTTTCTTTCAGACTTTTTTTCAGGTATTTCTCACCTTTTTTAGACTTTTGTTTTGGATATTTTTCAGACTTTATTCAGATGTTTTAAAAAAAACTTTTTGTCCAGACTTTTTTTCAGACTTTTTTTTAAGACTTTTTTTTCAAACTTTTTTTTAAGACTTTTCAGACTTTTTATTCAAACTTTTTTTTCAGACTGTTTTCTTACATTTCTCAGACTTTTATTTTGGATATTTTCCAGAAGTTTTTTTTCAGATGTTTTTTTTCAAACATTTTTTTTCAAACTTTTTTTAGCCCTTTTTCAGACTTTTTTTCAAAATGTTTTTCAAATTTATTTTTCAAATTTAGTTCAGATTTTTTTTCAAACTTTTTTTTCAGACTTCAAAGTTTTTTTTTTCAAACTTGTTTTTCAGACTTATTTTCAAACTTTTTTTTCAGACTTTATTTTCAATCTTTTTTTCAAAGTTTTGTTTCAGGCTTATTTTCAAACTTTTTTTTCAGACTTTATTTTCAAACTTTTTTTCAGACGTTTTTTTCAAACTTTTTTTTTCAAACTTTTTTTTCAAACTTTTTCAGACTTTTTTTCAAACTTTTTTTCAGATTTCTTATCAAACTTTTTTCAGATTTTTTTTATTTTGGACTTTTTTCAGGCTTTATTCAGACTTTTTTTCAGACTTTTTTTCAGACTTTTTTCAAACTTTTTTTCAAACTTTTTTTTCAGACTTTTTTTTCGGATATTTCTTAGACTTTTATTTTGGATATTTTTCAGAGTTTTTTTTCAAACTTTTTTTAAGACTTTTTTTCAAGCTTTTTTTCCAAAACATTTTTTCAGACTTTTTACACAGTTTTTTTCAAACTTTTTTTTCAGACTTTTCTTATCAAACTTTTTTCAGACTTTTTTATTTTGGACTTTTCAAACTTTTTTTTCAAACTTGTTTTTCAGACTTTTTTTTCAGACTTTATTTTCAATCTTTTTTTCAAACTTTGTTTTCAAACTTTTTTTCAAACTTTGTTTACAGACTTTTATTTTGAACATTTTTCAGACGTTTTTTTTCAAACTTTTTTTCAAACATTTTTTGTCAAACTTTTTTTTCAGACGTTTTTTTTCAAACTTTTTTTTCAGATGTTTTTTTCAAACTTCTTTTTCAAAACATTTTTTCAGACTTTTTTACAAACTTTTTTTCAAACTTCTTTTT